>CM063248.1:18851772-19056772 GCA_032158295.1 Pycnopodia helianthoides
GATTATAGAAAACCGGTCTATGCGCTGTAGCCGGCTAACTTGAGACACCCTTAGACAGTCTTCGATTATAGAAAACCGGTCTATGCGCTGTAGCCGGCTAACTTGAGACGCCCTTAGACAGTCTTCGATTATAGAAAACCGGTCTATGCGCTGTAGCCGGCTAACTTGAGACACCCTTAAACAGTCTTCGATTATAGAAAACCGGTCTATGCGCTGTAGCCGGCTTACTTGAGATGCCCTTAGACAGTCTTTGATTATAGACCGATTACAATAGCACGGTCTATATTTTTAGCTGGTCTTAAATTGAAAGCTTGCACTGAGCTAGTTATAATCGGTCTTTGTTTTGTTTTTAAAACACGGCGCTACATCTGTTAGTGGATGATTTCACAGAAAGAGCCGTACAGCAAGACTATGTTTTATATATCGTTACTCGGTCTGTAACTTCGTCCCAGGCTTCCCTCCATTGTCACCAAACTGCTCAGTTGTGACTGCAGAATTTTACCAAATTGCTCCGCTGTGACGGCCGAATTTATGTGCAGTTCATGTAACTCTCAACTTCTCTGCTTGACTGAAGGCTGGTCGCCTTATGTTTGGTCTTTGGTTACCTTTCCAAGCCATGACGCTGTGTCAGTGTGCTACGGATAATGGCAGCCATTGTAACTATGGAATGCTTAGGATTGCTTGTTCGTATTTCATTACTCTTCATTGACTTATCCAAGACCGGCTTATTGCAACAGGCTTAACGACTGACTAAGCTAAGATTTTCTAAGCCGACTGTAACTGATTGGTCTTAGACCGCTGGCTAAGACCGTTTTATTCCCGGGTTCGAGTCCCGGTCATGACACTTGTGCCCTTGAGCAAGGCACTTAACCATAATTGCTTCGTAAAAAGTTGGGAAGGTAGTGCATTCTGCTCTACCAGCCAGGCCCCTAGTGGATGATACCCATGCCTGTATCCTTACGGACTGTGAAGAGGGTAACCCTGTTTCAGCCCCAGGAGTAGGTGGCAATGTGCCCCTGTTGTCAGTTGATTTGGGTCAACAGCCCAAATCAGTTAAGTGTAGCCCTCACCTTGAAGTGGCTGTTCGACCTTGTGAGTTAGGCGAAATCTCAAAAAAAAAATTATAATAAACAATCCACCCACGAAGTGCTTCCACTACCTTCGTTGTTTTATCTATCAGACTAACACGGCTACTTCTATCGCTGTCTTTCTGGTTTCAGTATGTGTTGATAGTAGTCACACTAAAGGCTGGTTTGTCCATGGATGCCTGGAGCTGGGTAAGTTGATGAAATCTCACCCATTTAATTTATTTATCTATTTATTTTAAGGAGAAAATAGAATTAGCTGTTTGCAAATTGCTTACCAACCGAAAGGACCGATGGTATAAATGCAAACAAATATATTAGATGATGAATTTGCATCGGGGATAAAAAATATTATTGGGGTTTTACCCTAACACCGATCTATGTAAAGCACTGCATACTCAGTACTTTCCCGAGTTCTGTGAAAGAAATCCATGGGCATGTTACCCGGGTGGGATTCGAACCCACAACCTTTGCCATTCTAGGGCAGATGCCTTACCAACTAGACCGCCGAGATTGCCCGGAAGCTAGAGGCAGTTTAAGTCCTATGTTTTAGCAGGGGTAACGCAATAATTTGAAAGATGATAAATTTGCATCGGGGGTAAAGAATATTATTTGGTTTTTACCTTGAACATCGATGTAATTTATCGTATTATTATTATGTTTTGTCTTTCCTTAACAGCCGGTACACTTCTCCATGTGGTTTAGCATTATCTCCTGGTTTATATTCATCGGTGTCTACTCTGCCTTGTACCCTAGCATCACGATGGCTGCTGACATGGCTGGCCAGGTAAGAACCTCTGGGATGATCATCTTAAGAAATGATCAGTGGAGGATGATCAGTGGAGCCAGGGAGATGGAAGGCATGAAGGGCGGCCGGGTTGGCGTAGAGGTATCTCTCCTCGCCTTCCACCTCTGGGGCCTCGGGTTTCGAATCCTGCTCGGGGGCACTATGCGCATTGGGTTTTCAGTCCCTAACCTGATTGTGTGGGTTTTCCCTGGAATGATTCTCTGGGGTTTTTCCTCCCACATCTAAAAACTGAAACATCCTCCTTGTCTTCTCTCCATGGGTTACTTGGCTTGTGTAGTGATTAAATTTGCTTTTCTGAGACCCAGCGGGAGATGAAAGACCTTATGACAAAGCAGTATAATCCGTCTTTACAAAATCTTGGCTGGTATGTGAACAGAAAGGTCTTCGATAAAGGCATTAGACACAGATCCACTCAAATAGTTAATCCTTTCATTGTTTGTAGTGCCTTTTCACCATGGCCACCAAACCATAACCTATGGGACTCCATGATACAGTGGCCTGTGTACGCGCAACCCACCACAGTCGCACGTTGACATGACTACGACCAAACATGCACAGAAACTTGAATGCCAGTTTATGAGACCGCCACTGCTTGTTGGTTCAAAGTTTTTTGCGTTATTGACCCCTCCGAAGCGAACTGGTTAAAGGTCATCTATATGAATAGTCCAATGGTCTGTTGGAATACCTTAAGAAGGGCAATGTTATTTTCAGTAAAAATGTCGGAAAATTTAAGGAGCAGAAATACATGGTTTTGCTTTGGAGTTGTAGGTTTACATGGGAAACATTGGAAAATGTCAATTCGGTCCTATACCTTTTCTTAGATGCTCTCGTTTGAGCCAAAGTTGATCAAATGTAGCGGCCGTTTGCAGCCGCTCTGGTCTTTTTGGTTAAAAGCTGCTTGCGGCCGTTATAGTCTCTAAAGTGTTAAGGGGGGTAATGTGGCCAAAATGCTGGGGTGAAGGGGCATTCTTTACTGTGGGCTGTACTTAGTTGGGATTTGTGGTATTTTTTCTTGGTTGAATTGTTCCATTGCAGGCCTACGAGGTGTTTTCCTGTGGTTTGTTCTGGATGCTGTTGTTCCTGGTACCTGTGGTGGCATTGTGGCGAGATGTTGCCTGGAAAGCGTGAGTCGATTCTCAACGACATCAATATATTAGATGCATTTGAGTGCATTGTCGCAGAATATAGCCACGAGATTAAACCTGGACTGTTCCTTTTTGACAAGTCAAGCCGAGTGAAATGGAAAAAGCGTGATTTCACCAGGGATTATATTCTGCGACAATGCACTCAAATGCATTCAGTATTTGTTTGTATACAACCCACACATAGATCCTTGTCATTTTTTACTTTTTGACATTAAACATTCTGGCAGCGATATGAATTGGTTTTTCATACCTTGAATTGATCTTACGGAACCACCACAGCTCAATCAGCGATTTATGTACATGGTGTCACCGCAAACCTCTCGATTGTACTTCCACCATGCTAAGTTTCAAATCTTTATAATCTTACATAAACATATTTCACACGTTATAAAGACCATAGAGATAACTGAAGGCATCTTCTTTTTTCCTGTTGCTTGTTAAAATTCAAAGATGAAATCATGAGAAAAAAGGTAATATTTTCCAGCGCTGTTGGTACTGACTCTCCACCAAATACGATCTCACAAAATATTTGTTTGAGATACAAGTAAATAACTTGTGAGAGGTTTATTTTCTTTCACTTACTATCTTGGCCCAATTTCATGGCTGTGTTTGAGCAGGAAATATTGCTTATTGGTTTGCTTCTGAGCAAAACTGAGCAGGATACCAGTCACAGAAGGTACATGTGACATGGAGTTCTAGCTGGTAACCGTATTCTGGTAAGGATAATTGTTTGTGCTGAGCTACTTTTTGTGCATAAGCAGCTCAGTGAATTGGACCCCGGTGTTCTCTCTTTTAGCCTTACGCGTTATCATTCCCACTTTCTCTTGTTTCTCAGTTTCAAGCGAACCTTATTCAAGAGCCTTGCTGAAGAGGTGCAGGAAGCCGAGGTCAAGTTGCTTGACCCTACAGCAATAATACAGCGATCGGTCAGAAAGAGGTGAGTGTTGTAAAATGGGACGTTCCATTATCAGAAAGAGAGATGTTCAAAGGGAGAAGGTGTTATATCATGAATTATTGACCCAAACCGGCTTAAAGGCCCTGTACACTATGGTAAGATGGAAAAACACAATGTTCACAGATTCACACATAACTTACATTGATTTAAAGTAAGTAATAGTAGAAAGGGTTCCTTAAAATATTTCTGCCTAAAATGCTATCGTTTCTGAGAAACGAGTTAAAACAATAGTAATTATCGCGCGCGATAATTTGAAAAAACAGAAAACACATAAGATCTCTTTTCACTATTTTCTCGTGACCTCGATGACCAATTGAGCTTAAACTTTCACAGGTTTTTTGTTCATGCATATGTTTAATCACACAAAATGTGGACATGTTTTTGAGCTGTTACCAAAAGTGTACAATACCTTTAAGGTCAAGATGGTACCAGATAAAAACTGAATAGGAATCAGAGCAGATTGAGGGTGGGGGGGGGAATGTTCTGAAAGTGTTTGTGACAGGTCAAAGGTCTGAAATCTGCGGATACATGACAACCCCCAGAAACAATACATTACAAGGCAAGTTTTCCAACACCCGGTGTCCCTCTCTGTACGTGTGAAATGAAGGGTAGCATGGTAGGTGCATGTCTGTGCACGCTACAAAATAGATGGGTTGCAGTATGACGTAAATCGGCCATCTTTACGGGCAGTTTAGAACAAACAGTCATGCGTTTCGTGTGTGAGAACGGCGTGCAACAGGCGTGCGTTTCACGAAACTCATTGCAGGATTGGTCAGTGAACAACGCGGCTGCGTTAATAAGTTGAGCGTTTGACGCACCTGCATGCCAAAATGCAATTTGCCCGTAAAGATGGCGTCTACTGGGAACTATGTATGGAATGTCCGGATGGATATTTCCGTCAGCCGCCCAGCTGCGAGCGAAATATTGAGGGCGCTTCGAAGTTGTTCCCGTCATAATCAACTGTCCACCGTAAGTCAGTCCAGAAAAGTTTGGCATGTATACATGTCATCAGACATGAAGTGTGGTTACGATTGTATCCTATGCAAGCCTGATAGTTCCCTCTTGTAAGGGCGAGGCAGATTTTCCCTAAAGTCAAATAGCACCTCTTTGAAAGAATTAAAACTTTTACAGGATAAATTTTAAGGGGTACCCAAGGCAATGACACGGGGCATTGAGGCAATTGCCTCCATGAAGTATCGGCCCAATTTCCTAGAGCTGCTTAAGCAGCAGACATTGCCTAACGATGTTCTGCTGAGCGACCATGAGCAGGATACCAGTGCAGGTGGTACATGTCGAATGTTTTATTGGCTGGTAACCTGATTCTGGTGAGCATAATTGTGTTGTGCTGAGCTAATTTTGTATGCTTAAAGCAGCTCTAGGAAATTGGACCATCTTTTGTGCAGTTATTTTTGTTTACTCTCTCTTGATAAACCTTTATCAGATTACATTGCAGATTTCAGAGAGAGCTGGTCAGCGTAAGGCGGTTTACTCTCTAATCAAGTTTACATTATCCGGGATATCTTGCATTAAAGGCACTGGACACTTTGGTAATTACCAAAATAATTGTTAGCATAAAAACTTACTTGGTAAAGAGCAATGGAGAGCTGTTGATAATATTAAAACATTGTGAGAAACGGCTCCCTCTGAAGTAACTTTAAAGTTTTTTGAGAAGAAGTAATTTCTCAGTAAAATATTTGAATTGATTTTGAGACCTTTCACGCGTGAGGTCTCGAAATCAAGCATCTGAAAGCACACAACTTCGTGTGACAAGGTGTTTTTTTTCCATTATTATCTCGCAACTTCGACGACCAATTGATTCAAATTGTCACAGTTTGTTTTTTTGTGCATATGTGAGATCACCAAGTGAGAAGACTGGTCTTGAAACTGGTCTTTGACAATTACCAAAGGTGTCCAGTGTCTTTAATACATCAGATCTAAAGCCACTCAGCATGGTATGGTTGGGCTGGGGTTTTTATCAGGGTGACATTTGGTGGTTATTTTGGATGGTTTATTCTTGGTGGTTGTATTCTACTGCACCTGTTAGTGGAAGACAACACACAATTTCACAATACAGAGTGCAATTTATTTAGGGCTTGAGTATGGGGGGGGGAATCTACAAGACCACAGGGGCTTGTAGATCACAGTTTTTTACTGGACCAGAATCAAAATGAAAATAAAAAAAGCTATCTACACGGTGTTCCAAATAAACTTTGTAAATAAATTATGTTGACAAATAGCAATCTATTGCCCTACCTTTATAGATCATCTTGAACAAAATTTATTTCATAATGTAAAAAATATATAAATTTGATCGGTGTAATGCTGGGTAAGAACACTGAGTTTCATGAAAACGCCCCCTTAGCGCATAGGAATCAAAACAGCACTGTGTTGGCACACCACAGACTCTATTCAAAATAAGACAGTGCAAAACGCATAGCACATGCAGATAACCTTCATCCAGTCCGTGTTGTGACACATATTATTTTATGTCGCAACACGGACTCGATTTAACTGGTTTTCTGAGGCACTGGTACTTCAGTGTTGATTTCACGTTGCGTTCTTATGAGTCTTTGCTGGGAACCGTGCAGGGGCAAGAAAATAAAAACTCTACTACAAAAATCGAAGATCAAATTTTTAACAAACTTACAGGGAGGAAAAACTTCACCCTCATAATCAAATAATAACTAAACACAAATTAGTTTGAGTGATTTCGTTCAAGTTAATCTATAATATCACAACGCGGTATCTTCACTATGCAATGTCTTCATCCCTACAAACTCACTTCAGTTACTTAATATCGCTATTCATGGAGTTAGGATGCATGTGGGAGCACTCCTCATGAGCTCATATGAAATTTGGGAGATATGGGTAGCACAGGCTCATTTTAGTGCACACGTATAAATCGTCAGCTCAGGACTATAAGGTCATTTTAGTGCAGTTTGTATAAATTTCATCAAATTGCTTTTGTACATTTTGGAGCTCCTGGTAAATGAAGTTTATTGATCAAAAGTGTTTTGGGGGGGAAAGAAGAAACATTCAGTCTCTAAAGAAAAACATCTCCTTGTGGATTTTGAATTGTATGTTCAAATTTATACACATTTATCACTTAATGCCCTGTTGATCATAGCACTATATGAAATTGCAACAAATGACCTTATAGCACTGAACCGGCAGAATAATGTGTATTTAATCATGTATGTACTTATTTAGGCACTTTTTAAAAGCTAAGTTGGTCCTTGACAGTATTATTATCCCTGTTCATGGCGTCCTAAGCATTCTTAAAACTATCTCAACTCCTTAGGAGTATGCAGCACTGGTAACCAAATGGGCGCAGAGTTTGCTGATCATCCACATCAACAATCTCTACCCTCTCAGGGTACCTTTTCACTCATGGGCGATGACAAGCACTTACCCAAGTGTCTCACTCAGGGATGCAAGTGTCACGACCTGGATTTGAACCCCCGGTGACTTAGTCACCAGAACTTGTGTTCGATGTGCTAGACCGCATGGCGAACTACCTGTAGGGTCTGGCATCCTAAGTAGTAGGATGGCTACGGTAACCAGATTGTTGTGCTCTGGTTTGATTGGCGGCATATTGCGCCACAGCACCTTGGTGCTGTGTAAAGGAATAGGTCTAATACTTCAAAAACGTAGCTCCACAATACCTTGCAGGAATGTTGAAGCGCCTTGAGCGTCACTGAGTGACGGATACGAGCGCTATATAAGAAGCCACTATTATTATTATTATAGCAGAAAAATGTGCATAAGTAAACAATCAGGGAGAGTTGGCGGCATGCGTTTGCATGTTCTGTTGCATCACTCGTCTGCTTACAAGAACTGCTGAGAAGTTAGCATGCCCTTTTGCTTTGCTTATGCCGAGCTGTGTTCATGAAATAGAAACTGTGCCGAGGGCTGCTCCAGGAGTTGTCTGCCTTCAGGCTTGATGAAATTGGCTCCCGGTTCTACCTTTCCTATGCATAGCATCCCTATAAAATAAGCCCAATTTCAGGCTTGGAATTACACTGTTGACCACTTCGAGGCTTGTGAATAACACCAGATACCGTCACTGAGCGCCTGGCAGGATCCTGCCAGATGTTCCTTTGACCTCGCATTCCATTTACACGGACGGAGATTCGTAGTCTGTTACTACACACGTACACACACTACATAGTGAATAAAACAACATTACATACAAACATTATGCACACGTGCATGCAGCAGACGATCAAAAGTGGGTAGCTGACAAACTACGTAACTTCGGAGCGGACAATTTATAACACAGATATGGAAAGCTTATGTCACTGCAAGTTTATCCAATGAAATCATTGGGCCAGTAAGACTGGCGGATAAAGACAGGGGACCAGTCCACTCTGGTCATGGCCTTGGTGCCCCTTCAAAAGTTTCCCATTTACCTTAAGATTTTCCAGTAGAGCTGCCCTTTTCCAAAATGAAAATGGCCGAGCCCTTTCAAAGATGAAAAGGCCTTCAGTTTATACTAGAATAAGGGTTTGAATCCTGGCCAGACTCACATCCATCCCCATGCTGAAAAAATGTACACCTTTAAAGCTCGTTGTGATTTTATAATCATTTTTACATTTATTTTTTTAAATAAAATATAACAATACATACTAGCAAATGGCTAAAATCTAAAAAATTACTTTTACTTTTGTTGCCATCTTGGATTGTAGACTACATGCATTGGGCGGCAAGGCTGCGCAAGGGTAAGACCATTGATATGTGCATGCGCCCGTACTGGTTGGATTATTCCTGTAGTACGAGTGGATTAAACTCGGCGTTTGGTGTGATATCATTCCTTTCCTTTTCTGTTTTTTTATTTTTTTATTTTGAGTACTAACGACTTCGGTATCGGGACTAAATGCCTGATGGCTTGCTGTGGTGTGGTTGATTTAATTTTTTGTCTAGCATGTGGCAAGTTTTCACTCGAACTTCTTCGGAAGTGACGTATGTGACATTTATTTCACACTAAGAGAACATACAATGTACTGTACATACACGTACATTAGAACAGGCCTGATGCTTGGTTCTTGAAAGGGCAAGGGCACTAAAACACTTTTGCGCTTTCTCAATAATTGTGTTATTTACTTGTCTGAGGTATTGCCTGGGTTAATTTGAGCTTCTTTGTTTGTATAATTATTGAAGTCTTATCATTTGGTTTTGTCTTCAATTGGCGTACCGATTTTGTACTCAAAGGATGCTGGCAGAGTGTTTTCCTCCCCCCACCCCCCTCCTAACCATATCACTGATCCCTATCGTGTGACATGGTGCAGCTTAGGATATCATGACATATGAGCCGGCCGGGTTTGTACAAAACGGTTAAGACAATGGAAATAACAAATTTGTATAAGCAAGTATTGACATCGGCCCTCCTTTGAGGGAGAAGTTATCTTTAACTAATATTTATGTTTAGTGTTTGAGTGCATGGTCTTGACATTTTACTAATGAAATGTACTATCTTGGTTTTTTTTTTTTTTTACAGTACCTCATTAGCACATTACATTCTTTGTACCTTGCCATGATTTCAAATAGTGGGATCACAGCTGAGCTGGTGGAGGGCATGCTTGCAATGAGGGCCGTGTCACACGAGTCGATATACAGGCAACCTGGGCCCAATTTCATGGCCTGCTTACCGCGGAATTCTGCGCTTACGGAGCCCTTGTAGCACATAATTCTATGATACGTAAGCGCAGAAATCCGCGGTAAGCAGAGCCATGAAATTGGGCCCTGTTCAGGGCAATCTCCAAGAAGGAAAAAAAAACATTCACATTTTTTTTTCTTGGGGATCGTAAGACATTGTTTGAAAAATGTGCTACCACAGTGGTCCTTTCGTGCACTGCAGTTGGTTGCCTCCAAGTTGCCTGTAAAAAAATTGCCACATGTGACAAGGCCCAATTAGGAAGAGCTCTACATTAAAACTAACCTCATTTTAAATGACAGTTGGTGTACCAACTCAAGATGCAAACATGCCTTACCACTGTGGCTTCCACTATTTTGAGCCACAAACGGGTCAAAAGGTAACAAGTCATCGCTCAGAGTCGATCATGGAAAATGTTGACCTTGTAGCTCATGTAACCCTAACCCTTTTTTCATTTGGTGCTTGATATGTGGCATGGCCATGGTGTACCCCCCCCCTCCCTCCCTCCTATTGTGTCTTCATTGTGCTCTTGGAATCTCTGGGAATCTTTACATGGCTTTATGGCGGGAATCTGTATAAATAGAAAAGCATGTGTTAAAGGAACATTACAGAATTGGTAAGAAAAAAACTAGTAAAATATACTTTACTAATAATATACTATACTAAACTATACGGTCTAATGATGATGATAGTAGAAAACATCCCTTGAAATATTTCTGTCTAAAATGCCTAAACCAATTTTCCGATTGGAGTTTATCGCTCAGTGAGCGTTTTATTCATTTGTTGAATCTACGTGATTCCATGCAAATGTGTAATCGGTTTTTCACTATTTTCTTGTGAACCAGATGGCCGATTGATCTCAAACTTCTACAGGTTTGTCGGTTTATGTATATGGTGGATTACATAAAGTGCTTACACTGCCAGCAACTGTTTTGTTAGCAAAAACCAATTCTGTAATGTTCCTTTAAAGTATGGGAATATTTTTATTTTATTTGTTTTAATTTTATTTTTTGGGGGGCGGGGGACTACCACATATTAGGCATGGTGAGCCCTTCTTCTTTTTAAATGTCAAATGTTTTTACTTCAGGACTACATTTGAATACTTCATGACAAAAAAATAATGAGAATCCTTCTGTTTGAACTTTTGATTTATTTCCCCTCAAGGTTCAATGAGACTTCGCGATTGCTGAACAAACTTTTCAAGAGGACCCCCAGTAGCTCAAGGAGGGTGGCTGAAAACTACGATCTGTCTCAGCGTAAGTCGTATTGAAAATAGACTTCTAAAAATTTACCGTTTACAATTTGTCATGAGGATTAAACACTCTTCACAAGGAATGAGGTTTAAGGGGGGAAAAAATAAAGTGTGTAAATCAGACAAGTCTAATTTTATCAAAAGGCTTACACCATTTCCAAAAGATGGACAGGCAGTTTGTCTTTGCATAGAGGATGGGACGTAAAGCTTTAGGTCCCGTGTGTTGTGTAATGCACGTAAAAGAACCCAGTGCACTTATCGAAAAGAGGAGGGGTTCGCCCCGGTGTTCCTGGTTTGATTGGCAGCATATTGCGCCACAGCACCTTGTGCTTTGTAAACAGGCATGCAACTTTTCCTCGGATCAGCTGATTTCCTCTTTTTTTATTCTCAGTTTTACAATTCAAAGTTTGTAATTTCCTCTTTTTTGGTGAAGTTACAGTTGCATGCCTGTGTAAAGGAATTGGTCTAATACTTCAAAACATAGCTCCACAATACCTTGCAGGAAAATACTGAATGTTGAAGCGCCTTGAGCGTCACCGAGTGACAGATATGAGCCTATATAAGAAGCCACTATTATTATTATTATCTCTGGAAATAAGTTGTCATTTCACAACAGTATTTTAGTACGTTTTTAGGTGTTCTGGCACCAGCCCAACACCTCTTTGAAATTGTTCTCTCTTTTGTTGTTACCTGGATGCATTCCACCCTGGTGATCGATGTAAGCTCTGACCAACATAAGCTCGGTTCAAATTTCAAAAAACAGAGCAAGCTTCCTTGTGTCACAATGGGGAAGCGGCACATTCTGATGGTTTACATCACACAAATTTTCTTTGTGTTTGCTTTGTGCCACTTAGGTCGGTCACTGTTCACATCTTTCGCCAGTGCTGAATGCACCCCCTTTTGTAATGAAAGGTAGAACCCATTTCATGCAGACCAAAACTGACCAAACGCTAAGGTTTCTTGAAATTTTGGAATAAGTTTGTTCTCAACAGGTTCGTTCACAGAGAAGCTTCTGGATTGAAATGTATATTTCTCTATAATAAGACATGGTGTAGCTCTTTTAAAACACCGTTTAAAGTGGTATTAATTTCCTCATTTTCGCATCCTTTCAATAGATGGATATGCATTTTCACAAGAGGAGCATGGAGCTATTGCACAAGTAAGTCATGACTATTACTTTCTCTGCATAATGTATGGCTGTTGTGGCTGAGCAGTCGAACATACTGGACTCAAGCTCTGAAGTTTCTGACCAACAGAGTGTGGGTTTGAGTCTCCGGTCTCGCACTGTGTCCGTAAGCAAGACACTTAACCATTATTGCTTGTCCTTCGGATGGGACGTAAAGCCATAGGTCCTGTGTGTTGTGTAATGCACTTAAATAAACCCAGTTACACTTAACGCTAAGAGAAGGGGTTTGCCCCGGTGTTTCTGGCAGTGGCTAAATGCACCGCAGCACCTGTAAAGGCTTAAAAGGTTTTACATAATCATATCATAATTTTAAAAATGTCAAAAACCTGTCTTAAAAATGATTTCTCTTTGTTCAAGTACCTTTTGGCACGATGTAAGTCTCCGTATTATTATTAACTCAGATCAAGAACGGTGAACACCATGCTTATTTTTGTCAAGCAAACTAATGAACCAACGACCTGCCTGACTGGCACCCCCTAACAAAGATAATGACAAATTAGGGAGACTACCGCCAACATAGCACTAGATGGTAGAGTGCGGCATATAATCCGGAGGTCGTTGGTTCCAATCCCGCTCTAGTCAATTTGTCTTTGTTCAACCCCAAATTAATAATAAATGAATGATAGAGCAGATGGAAGCTTTCCCAGTGGTGACGCCAGCTCAGTTTTTTTTTCCACTAGTATTAGGGGTCCAACATTCTATTGATGTGACTTGTACTTTCCCAAAATGGTTAGAGACAAAGATGGCGTAGGTTCGTCTTCACATTATTCACCTTTCATTTTACAGGGGGAAGTCATCCGGGTGTTTGACTCAACGAAGCGACCGGAAGGGGCGGTGGTCATCCAGGAGAACCGATGATCACGGGATATGTGCCAAGACGCCGACAGTAATGTATCATTCCCTGACTCCAATAACCTCAAGTTTTAACATTCCCCCTCAAAGAATCTTCTGTGCAACCTTTTTGTTGTATATTCGGAATTTCGAAAGAAAATATATATATATATATATATATACTTATCCATGTGTATTTAATCCTTTCCTTTATTTATGATAACTTGTAGAGGAGGGCAACATTTGACAGCCAGTGCAAATAGTGCCTGAAACGTAGCATTAGCCTGTCTTCATGTCAACAAGATGGTTCAGGGGTTGAAGGTCATCTGAAGATTTTTGTATAATACTAATGAATATATCTTTCTTGAGACTTGCCTTTCTGAACAAAACTGCTTATAGAGGTATGGTTAAAAACAGTGGTTTGGGTTTTTACATAACTACATGTACCTTCGAGTTAAAATGCCGCATAACTTTATGTACTGACCCCTTGCACAGTGTGGAATGCACCCTCGCACAAGGCACGTCAACCATTTACAGAATTGTATGTATTCACCTCTTGCACGACGCACAACGCACCTCTGCACAATGCGCACCTGTCATTTTGACCCCCAAAATAATGGACAGGAAAGGCGCGTGTAAGTGCGCTGTGCCCCGTGAATATAGTGTCGATACTGCCAGTGTTCATTCAGGAAAGAACAGTATTCCAGAGTAGCACTCCTCACTCATGGCGTCTTTTGTGCTCAAAGTACCCATGTGTCAGACAAACATTCCACGGCCTAGCTTGCGTGGAATCACCGCATTGTTGACGAGACCACAGTAGTACAGCCAGTACACGCAAGCTTGGACAGGTACGCACGGGTGAAATTTTGACTCACTGTCTGAGATCCGGACACTGAGCTTCTATTTCTAGTGCTATTTGTCTGGAAAGTAAGAACTCTTCAGGAATCAAAATGCGTGGAACAATGCACCTGTAAAATTTCACATCTACAAAAACATAGTGGAAGTCTATTTAGGGTTTTCCGGGCAGATTTGTATACATGTTTTCACTCTTCTTCAAACTGCTTGGAGCTGTTGTCATTTTGAATAAGTTCTGCCGAGTAAATTTCAAAATTTGTGGTTTCATTCGGGGAAGACAATGCTGCACATTATCCAATATAATCAACGTTTTAGAAAGATTTTGACACTCTTTCGGCCGTGTTTGAAATTGGCAGCTACAGCTAACGGCTGTGGCTAGATTTCCTCGCCATCGTGCATTGAAATATAGTACATCCTTAGCAACGGTCGTAGCCGTAGCTGTAGTGGCCAATTCAGATACGGCCATAAGCTGTCTTGTTTAATTAACAGTGTTCCCAAAAGTCACATACATTCAGGTCGTTTATTGGAACCATGGCTATGGCTTACGCATAGGCTATGGCTTTAGCATAGGCTTAGGCTTTGGTATGGCTAAGGCTTAGGCTTTTGCTACGGCTTAGGCATCGTCTGCCTGTTTAAAGTCCCATACAGGGTTGAATGTCATGGCTCTGGCTACCACGGAATTCTGCGCTTACAGCCCATAGAATTATGGGCTTTACAGGGTCTCATAAGTGAAGAGTTCCGCGGTAAGCAGAGCCATGAAAATTGGACCCAAATAGTGTTTGTTATTTTCCCTTTTTTATATATCACATGAAATAATGACTATACCTGATGTTAATAGTGGTGAATTGTTATTTATGTTATTGTAAAAGAATGTGTGTAAATGTTGACTAGATATGATAATTATAGATGAAATTATGTGAACTATGATATGTACAAAATTGAGAAGAGATAAGTAGTTTTATGGAATTCGTTATTTGGAGTCTTGGATTGCCTGCCATTTACTATAATTGTATTTGCATTGTCGTGCGTTGTATTATCAAAATAGATGTTAATCAATCGAGTCAAACTTTGTAGCTAATTCCGAGTTTAATGATTTACGAAAGGAAAGAAAATGCAATTAATTTTTTTTTTTGATATTCTTGAAATTGCTGGTTCATCCAATGACCTTTGAATACTGATTTTATAGGATAAACAGAATGTGGATGTTTTAGTAGTATTTAAAAAGAAATCCCACACCTCAGAGGAGGAGGACCCAATTGAGATAAAGTCAAGTTGTTCGCAATTGACCTTTTTTTCTTCTTTTTTGTCAAAAAGAACAACAAATTGGTTGTGACAAAATTGGCTACTTTACTGTGACAACGGAGGTAATTGCTACCGTGCACCAGGGCCCAATTTCATAGAGCTGCTAAGCACGAAAATATGCTTAGCATGAAATTTCTTCCTTGATAAAAACAGGATTACCAACCAAATTTCCATTTGTTGCATATTGCTTGTTAATGGTATTCAGCTATTGTTTGCTTATCCTGAAAATCACGTGGAAATTTGGCTGGTAATCCTGTTTTCATCGAGGCAAAAATTTCAAGCTAAGCAAATTTTTGTGCTAAGCAGCTCTATGAAATTGGGCCCTGGTCATTGCCCTGGTGCCCCCTTGAAACGTTCCAGTACAAATTTGTATAGCCCTCAAGAGGTTGCCTTTTCGAAGGAAAAAACTGCGTTGCCCTTAACAAGAGCAAAGTGCTGGGCCTTCTACTCATTGAGAAAGGAATTTCAGGAATACGCTTATATATTTCTAGGTAGTAGTTGTGTCCTGTGAATTTCATTATATAAATACCTTATAATATGCATGAGTGCATAGCGTTGTATTATGCGGAAATCAAATTTTTAACAATCCTGTTATATCTCATTTACCTAAAGCAATTTTTTTGCCTAATATAAATGAACATGTATAATTATTACCAGCAACATTTTCAATTAAAGAGGGCCTCCAAGGTCAAATTCAGTTTTGTGATCCACCCATTTTCTAATGGACAGAATTCCTATTGAAATTGGGGGGAAAATTACATGTCTTTAGGTTCAAATGGTGTAAAATGCCACTGTGTTTGATACCCTTCAAGTTCAGTTTTTGTAAAAATCCAAAAACCGTTCAATGACGTCACATATTGTAAATATATGGCCTGTACATTTTTGTGCAGAGAGTTTTTAGTTCAGTCCTCAATTTTGATGATAATTCCATCAATACGGCATTGAATTTGACCTTTTATCTTGCACACACAAAATCCTCTTCGGAATGTACAGACCCATTTGTTTGTGATGTCCGCTTACATAATGTTTCAAATTTCACTCTGAATTGGCACTTACCCTGTATTCCGCGGGAAGCAGAGCCACGAACTTGGGCCCTGGGCTTTAATCATAGAACCCTTAAGTGACAATTTTAACAACCCTCTGTGATAGTTTTAGCTTTGAGGCTGTTGTCACCCACATTATCCCGGTTGGGATAGTACCTTTACCCTGATGGGTACCTTTTTCTCCCGGTTAGGGAATTAAAGGTCATCCATTGGGGACCTGTAAGGTGACAGCAATACATAAACATGCCCTAACCTGTGCTATGTATATTTTTGTTTCTCTTTTGAAGTGCAATGTTTGTGTTTGGTTTTTTTAGCAGCCAGAGAAAGCAAGTGCCACCGAGATTTTATTTAATAAATAAATAGAAAATAAATAAATAAATAAGTAAATAACAGAATCTGCAATACATTTATTGATCTGAGAGATTTAGGTTTCAGGATGCATTTAACCTTGGAATTCTTTATTCACTGTTCTTTGAGATTCTTGATTTTTAAAATTCTTCAATCACAATAAAATGTATCTGCCATTCTTCTCCAATGTTATTTCCTTAACCAGCCAATTAAAGGCTGTGCTTAAAAGAAGTGTATTATACTTGTATAGCCTATTCGCAAGTCCTAACAGACTTGCCTTGGATGAACATAGAGGGCGGTCAACTTTGGTCGGTCAACTTGGGTCCATCAGTAGCCCTAGTATGTCTCTGTCAGTGGCGTAACCATATCCCCCCCCCCCCCCCCGAACCCCTGGCCTCGCCTGTTGCCCTTTCTCCTCCCCCCCCCCCAACAAAATAAAAATAAATAAATATAATTTTTTTTTAATTGAATGAGACCAAAAAGTGCATGGTTTCAAACATCAAAAAGCCCCACCCCCTTCCTAAATTATGCCCCCAAATGAAAATGTTTGGTTACATCACTGGTCTCTGTACACTGCAACTGACACTAGTGCAACAGAGGAAGACATCCAAACATCAAGTATACCCATCAGTAACTTACGCTTGGAGAAAATGGTAGTTGTACCTAAAATGCTTTCATATTTCCTGAACATTCATTGATCACTTTGTGTATTTGTTTACAAAAAGCTGTTTGTCAAAGATAATCCAAGGTGATCCCAAGAAGGCACCCTCTTCCATATAGAAGTTCTGCATTCCTACAATAAACTTATTTTACAGGATTATTATTGTCGGAAATTTAAACTTCTCTTTGCCTTTTCATCTTTTCATTTTCTAAGTGCCTAGGTCTCTTTGCAGTTTAAAGAATTGTTTGATAGGAAATTAGGTCAATACTCTAAATCAGATTTGTACGATGCCGCTGCAATACTTAGAAGTGTTTAGGTTGAAATCATGATTCATGTATAGTTTATATTTAGCCCTAAAAGTGGTGTTGTCAACTACGTCCTCATTGGGTGAATGGGGGTCCAAAACGGGATCAAAATGTTCCCCGATTGTGATGGCATGATTGACACCAGCTGTCTGTCAGTCTTACAAGACAGGTGTTTCTCACCATTCAGGTCTTTTCATGTCCTCATTTGGGGTGTAATAGTCCCGAAGAGGATACAAGTATCACCCCCCCCCCTCCCATTGGGATAGTATGTATAACAGCCATGAACTAGTAGTAACGTGTAATGATTTGCTTACCTGTTTAGTACCATTAACTATTATGGTTTATATTATAGAAACGGTATAATTATTCAACTTACATGCGGTTAATATTCAAAATGAATAAATGTGGCAAACAGATCTCACAAAATGGGTCCTCGTTTTGTTTTACTTGATCTCTTGATTTGTCATTGATTCACTTCCCCACCAAGAGTATCCCTGAAGATAGACATTCTGACACCTTTTGGGGCCCGGGTCGATTTCACAAAACTCTTCCTAACTTAGGACTAGTCCTGGGCAATGCTAAGAGATAGGACTAGTCCTAAGTACTGGTCCTAACTTAGGACTAGTCCTATCTCTTAGCATTGCCCAGGACTAGTCCTAAGTTAGGAAGAGTTTTGTGAAATCTACCCCAGGGCCTTTTGGACGATTCTATAGTAGTTCTTGACCCGAAGAGTTGGAACATGTTAAAAATATTCCATTTATAAAAACTTGATAGCCTATATTTTCTAAATACAGGCTGAAAACACCAAATCCAAGATGGCCGCCGGATATGACGGCCATTTTGAACTACCACGGTGCATCACGTGGCACATTACTATCACTTCTTCGGAGAAAAAAAAACAATTCGAAATTTAGTTGAATAAGAAAAAAAAACTATAAACTTTAAAAACGTTTGACCAAGGTCAAAGAAATGGTATCTGTTGTCATTGTAAGGGCTGACCCCTGATAAAATGTTATATGACTCTCGGTACGTATTGGAAAAAGTCAGAAAATCTTGTGGTTTTCGGATGCAGCGTGAACAAGTTACGGGCGCTAGTGTGGTTTTTGCAATGTCTTGATGGGGTTAGCACACAAGAGGGCGCTATTTAAGGCGATACTTGTTTGGCTACAGACTTTAATTGTGGTGTCTCTCTATGAGGGTTTTTGCATGTTTTATCGTGGCTTTAGCGATGATTTCCCACATACAAGTTCCAAATTAAACCAAACTAAATCAAACAAACAAACAAACAAACCAGCAAGAATTTGACAATGTGTCTGAGAAACTTGTCTTTTCCTAGTTGTAGGCCTACTTTTAGTAAAAAAAACTAAACAAAGTGACTTGTTTCATCACAAATAATGTCACATCCGCTCTTTTGCCCATGATGAAGAGTAAGAGCCCCACCCAGGAGACACGATCTTCTATCTAAGAAGCAAGTCAATAAAAAGGCCAAGAACACAAAGTCGGGATTGTGCAAGTCTCGAGTAACCGTTTTTATTACCACCATTTTAAATGTAGTGGCCACTTTAAGTCAACAAAAATCATAGCATCATCATACTTTTCATGAATAAAAATGCTGATTCACGGCAGCAGATAGGACCAGGAAGGGGCCAGATTCAGATCAAAGAGGCCGGTACATGCTCTCTTTTTTTTGGGGGGGGGGGCGTTCCAATCCTTGATCGTCCACCCTGTTGGATGAAGAATTGACGCGAAAGAGGAATAATTGTGACAGTTTTTTATTTATAGGCCTTTGAAAAAGACTCTGCAAGGGTCGAAACGTTAGGCCATTAACTATTCTTCGAAGGCAGTTTTAATTGGGGCGAGGGGATTTACTATTTTTTATCAGGATTTTAAGTTGGGGACTATAGACTGGTCCCAAGTATGGGGCCTGCCCCTTCCTAGATCCTCACCCAGACCATGCTGAGACCCCTCCCCCAAGGTGTTGGGGATAATGACGTCACCGGATAGTTCAATGAGGCATGATACACTGGTTATCACACTGATGTTCGATATATTACAATGCGCAGGTTCAGCGGGGCACCAGTGAGTATGGACGTGTCTACGTCTGGTCTGTGCAGTATGCCCATAGCAGCGTGCGAACATTGCACAACGTGTAAAATGGCCGGGTCGATTCTGGTCTGTGTACCGCCGCGCACCATCGCATCAGAGTGCCGCTGTTAATCCGGAACCAAACTATCGGTCTCGGCTCTGGGAAGGATGGCGACATGTGCTTGAAGTGAAGACGGTGTGGCTGTGGAGGATGTGATATTTAACAGCTAAATGCATTCTTTGGAGCTCCAAAACACAACGAACACAATTGTGAAGGAGAGAAAGCTGTAATTGACCAAGATTGGAGAGAAAATTATGCAGTTGTGAGGCGAACTTCGCCGATGAAGTTAGCAGTGCTAGCCGAGGTTTGGTAGAATTCCACCGTGTGGTTAGCGCACATGTGTAGTGCTGCTGCGTTGACCTCCATACGAAGCTCCGTGAACTTTAACAGCGCAGGTCGTCGTGTGTGTGTGTAGACTGCCTGTATGAAATCGAACCATATTGAATGGAACTTTATCGTTCGAAGACACGTGTTTGATTGTTAAAAACGGAGCTGGGAGCCCCCATTTTGGACTAATTACGTCTTCCTATTTGTTTTTCGTCTAGTCAAGGCTCCACATTGCTGGAAAATCTCATCACTCTTTCTACGTGACTCTCCGAAGACGGCGAGGTTATCGTGGGTGCCCGCACTCTGCGTGTGCTCGGCCGCACCGCACACGCTCTTCAACCTCAGGTTATTTCTCTTGTCCCATAATTAGAACATTTCACCGTCATTTACATGTTTAATTCTTGGAAACTCAAGACTCGATTTTCAGAGGCACACTATCAATTTACAAAGAATAGAAAACCAGAAATTTAAAAATCAAACATTTAAGACCATTTCCTGTGTAGGTTAGCATTGGCAGCTTTTCCTCAATCTCAATTTTGATTAAAATATTACTATAAATAGTTTATAAATTATCTTTCAAGTAGAGTGAACGATGACTAAATATTGCTGTGTAAGTCCTAGTTGTTAGGCTTACTGTTGCGTCATTGGATTTTGGAGGAAAAAAACACTCACAAAAATATATAGAGAAATTGAGTTTTAAAACTTGCCTTGCACTGGAACTTAAAAAGCAGCATGGCAGCCGAGGTTGCCAAACAGCCGAGCTACAGCAGTGTAGTTCAGGATCAGAGTGACAGCAGCAAAGTCATGAACACCGGTCCACAAGTGAGCTCGATGCGACCCGAACTCATCAGTTCAACAGAGTCCAAAGAGAACGTCAAACCGGTTGTTGCCGGGACGAACAGCGCAGAGCAGAACAGGATCGACGAGATAAACAGTGAAGCTGCAAAACAAGAATATGTTGAGGCTGCACCCCCAAAGGTGAATCCCTGGCATCGAAACAGCACAAACGCCCCTGCTTCCCAAGATCAGCACATAAAGGACAAACCCAAAACGACGCCGCAAGATCCCAAGAACAAAAGCGTAGGGCTGGCAAACAACACTCTGGTATCTAATGCAAAGAAGAGCACCAGTGAAGCAGTTGATAAGAAAACGCCAGCGAAGGCAGAGAAGGAAGAGAAACCTGAGAAAAAATTTGAGATACAAGAGGCTCCGCCCCCAAAGGTCAATGCATGGACTAAAAACAAACCGTTGGTTGCGACAGCTCCTCCTCCAACTCCGCCAGCCCCTAAAGCTGAGAACTCTGAGAGTGAACCGGCAGAAGCTGCTGGAAGTGCTGCTGTGTCGACGATACCCTCTGCACCTCCCGTTCCTCCAGTGAAGAGCTACGAGAAGGAAGTCAAACCCACAACGCCAACCGAGCCACAACCGCCAATGCCGGTGTCAACTGCAAAACCAAAAACACATCAAAAGGTGAGCATAAGACAAAATCAGATCAAATCAACCGTGGCTTTCTGCCTTCCAAATGGTACAATTGTATGATAGACATTTGAAGCACATGTAACCATTATTGCACCTTAAAATCCATCAAGGAAAATCTCTGTTTTCTGAGCGGTACTGACGTCGCTCATTCACATCCAACCTGACTTTGTGGTAGAATGACCAAATGTCTGCACAGTGATTAGTTGCAATTATATCGTAACACTTTATCTTCCCGCCTGATGATGGGGAGGATGGAGGGTTACGATTATCGCAACTACACAGTGATGGGCCTATGCTGTACTTGCATGTAACTGCATAAAAAGTATTGGAGAGTTGTTTTAAGCAAATTTGTATTTATTTTTTTTTTCCTTCTCTCGCCCATCTGAACTAGAATAGAATGAGTAACCAACATCTTTGAACCAAGATAATGAGTTAAAAAAAATAAACAACTGAAGACATAAAATTTGTGCGCCGATACTTTTTAGGTGATTTAAAATTGATACAGTACATGTACAGTGTACTGTATATTGATCCCTTGCACGACGCAAAACGCACTTGTCTCACAATGCATGTCCGCCATTTTGGTATCACTTCCTCTGTGTGCATTTTGACTCTCAAAATGGCAGAGGAATAGGGACTTGTAAGTTGCTGCATGTTGTGAAATGGGTCAATAGGCTGTCTCTATAGGCTAAGATGAGGAAGAACACACCGATCTATGAATTAAAGAGACGCTACAAGATGTACAATTTACAGCGGTCATTGGAACGCTAGAATTTATTTCACTTCTAGAATCTCTGCATGAAAGTAACCAATGAAATAAGGTCTGTATTTTATTTTCAAGAAAACCTTGAAAGAGTTTTTAATTTGATAAGTGTCACTTGACCATTATAATAGACCACCCCTAAAAATGTTAATCCATCAATCGAATTGGGATTAAGCACTGAAGTAAAAGCACTGATGTTAAATTGTAAGTGAGAAATACAGTCGGCCAATTTCACTACTCACAATGGCCCAATGAATGGACTATTTTCCCTCGCGTTAAGGCCAGCACTATGAGGCGTGCCGTGGTACGATTTATACATTTGTACTGTACATGTAGGCAAGGTCTTAGCTAGGATTTTGTAAGGAGGGTTCCAAATTTGCTAGAAATTAAACAACTGGGTGTCGGAATTGTTCACTTACAATGCATTTACATGTAAATGCCAGATAAAAACAGGGTGTCCAAGTTTGAAACGGGTGTCAAAAAGATGCCCAGACACCCCTCTGGCTAACACAATGTAGGCCGTTCACTGCAGCCAGGTGATGAGCCATCGTCGTGCATTAGTGTAATTGCCAATACGAATCACAACCGAATGTTTGCATTATATGTGTAATGCCATGAACATCAGTTGGGCAATTCTTAATTTGTAAGCTAATCCAACCGGACTGCTGCGGAAGCAGTCCAGCTCGTACGTATTACAAAAACTTGCAAGGAAGTCATCCACATCCATTAATTTGATTAATTTAAATCAAAAAAGGTAACTTTTATAAAATATTTTCATACAAAACATGGTAGGTATTTCTAAAGAGAGGTGGCAACATTTTAAGTGTGGCGGGGAAAGTTAAAGATTGGTGGTATGAGGTACAAGCGTGGCTAAGGCCCACCGCGCCTTCGTGGGCCTGGCGAGACCGTTGGTCCCAGCTTCGGTCAGGATAGGCTAAATTTGGGTGTGTTCTTGAGTTGGGAATGGCTTGTGCTAACCACTGTTGGTAGAGTAACTACACACCATTTCAGGGTTTAGGCTTGGCATTCTCTAGATGGTGGCACTTGCACTTTACAAGGAAATGGTTTCTCGTAAAGTGACCTTCGACTAATCATTCACAAAATGTGGTTGTCGCAGTGAATGCACTGAGTTCACGGAGGCACCATAGGCAAATGGCCTCGTGAGACCATGGCCCCAGTTATTCCCTTGGTGTCAGTTGAAATGTTCCAGTCGAAATTTACCTTTCTGATGCACCATACCTTCCCTTTAAACTAACTAGGTGTAATTCTCACTTGCTATCGTTCCCCCTGGTGGGCCAATTACGTACCTACTGTATCTGTTCTGTGCCAGGGCGGCTTCGTTAAAAATAGAACAGGGATCTGTGTGGTGACACATGCAATCATGCATCCTGACCTAAACCCAGATCACGATATAAAACTCACCCTCTCTACGGCAAGGGACCGACGTGAGTCATGCTAATAATATGCTGGTTTGGGGAAAGGAGTCTAGGTGCTACACAGCCCGCCTCTAGTGTCCTGACATTAAGGCCCACCTGACATAAATTGTACAAATTGAACATTTGCTGTCGGGGACAGATTTGAGTTGAAATGGCACAATTTTCTGACATTGATCATTTGCTCTTTAGTATTAATGAAAGCAGATGAAGACGTCGGTACGTTGCTTACATGTAGTTTTTTTTTTTGTATTGCGAAGTTTGGTCTAGTCTGGTCCAACAACAATAAAATTCCCCTGATTGAGTTGGCACTCTTGATGGGTGGAAGACATTGATCTACATGTAACCTTGTACAATCATTAAATTCAGTGTGGTGTGAATGTTACGCCAGACTTCCCTTCCGTAGCTGTGTTGGGACTTGGGTTGGGACAGGGCCCAACCACATGATTGCATACTGTGGGAAGAATCCTCAACACGGGCGTAACCTTCTCAACCAATCAGAGGACAGTGATGATCAGATAGAAATAATCAATGCACAATGCCAGGACGTTTATTTCCATTGATCTGGGTCTGTAAGGAAGTTTTATGATTTACAAGGAAGTTCTGGTCACGGTAACTCAAGAATGGTACAGGATAATACCCTGTCGAGTCATCAGCAGGCACTGCTGTTCTTCCTTACATTGATCTGATTTCCGATGGTTTTTGCCTTTGACAGGAAAATCAGCAAAAAAGCCTGAAAAGTCTGTAAAAGACTATACCTCATGCACATGTAGGTCAGCCCTTGTGCTCAATCAAATTGACCTACTTTTTTTCCCCAAGGGCCCAACATCATGCCTGCATCAGCCAATTGCAGTGTAGCCGTAGTGTTATATTCTTCGCTAATACTGTTCAAACTCTTCCTTAACCTGGAATTGCACACACAAACAGTCGCTACCCATTTTAACAAAGATTAAAAAATTCATTAACAGTGACTTCAACCTGCTTCCAAACATGTGTAAAGATTTAGACTAATGTTTTAATCAAGCCCAGTGTACCAGCACTATGTGTTCATGGAGCCTGTGATACTAAAAGCTCCTACTGCACATACTGACTACTAAGTGAATGTAGTAGTGTGTGCCTCCTTAGCATTCAATATGTCATGTGTACACATGATGTGTTTGCACAAAATGTGTAATGCTATGAGGGACTGACTGTAGTCAAAGTTCATTCATAAGGTCTGGTTACTGGTTAGCTTATCAAAGACCAGAAACCCCAAAGAGCAAAGGTGTTTGGGCTAAAGGAACCAGCTGCCCCCCCCTCCCTCCCCCATTGCATGGCTGATAAGAGGCCACTATAAAAAAAAATCTGTGTGCAAATGTACTAAGTGGAGAAAATTCTTGCTTGTAGAAACAGAATGTCATAGTGACTGGGTTGCCGATAATTAAATGCATGCATGTACTGTAGCTTACTGTATACATAGTATCAAGAATGATAGAGAGAGAGAGGTTGTCTGCATTTTAATGCCATCATTTATCACATGCTGAAATGAAGGCCAAACCAATGCCTCGCTCGGGAGGCGGAGACTGCAGGGGTTCTCCCCAGGATTTGTCAAAACTGGGGGGGGGGTATTCTGTACCAGAATTTGTAAAGTTTGGCCAAAGCACTCTGTATTGAAACGAGGTCCTCGTCATGTTTTCTATGTGGTGTTTACATGTATCTTGGTTTTTTATCTTGGTTTGAAAAGCCCTACTGTGCAATCTGGAGCATTCTAAATGGTTTTTATCTTGATGATTTTTGTAAATTTGATCTGAAGCAAAAAGACAGCAACCCCAAATTAATATTATTTTTGTTTGCGTATTGGCCGCAATTCACGGATATCAGCTTGCAATTTGTGCGTATCGGTCCAATTCGCTAGCTTGTACATGGGGAGACAATGGGCTGAAACTGGATTAAGTTGGTTTACACATTGAGTTATACTGAGGTATTTTCCTTACCTTTCCTGCCTGGATATGGGTTCAAATGCAGCCCCAGACGCCTTTCAACTCACATGGTAATAATTCTTAACAATTTTACCTTGACTTTGTCTCGGTAAATTTATCAAGAACCAGGTCTCAGCGTTAGTTTCAAACGGATTCAACATGCTTCGATTCCCTTATTGAATTTGAATGGTCTCTTATGCAGACTTGCAGGCCTTGAATTTCATCTTGGAGAGGGCAAGGCCATTTTCATTTTGTAAAGGGCACTTCCACTGGAAAATCTTAAAGTCTTTGGGGAAGTTTTGAAGGAGGGGAAGTTTTGAAGGAGGGCCAAGGCCAGGGCAACGAACACCATGGCCTTCGTGGTCTCCATGTAATTCCAGGCAGTGGACTTGATGTACAGTACTTGTAATGCAATTAACTTGCCCACTGCGGGGCATGTTACATACTACATGTATGTATTCCATGTACATAGTATACATTTATTTGATTCGTACATGTACATGGTGTACTTCCATACTTTTCTAGAAGACTAGGCAGCCCGTTTATTGGAAATGATGGGACTGCAGAATGTGTGTCTTTATTGCTACCTTATGGCAGGGCTAGAATTTGGGCGAAAAACCCACAAGACTGCAGGGCTTGTAGCTCAAAAGATTTACTGGACCGAAATTTTGAGTACAAAACCAGTGAGAAGAAAAAATGAACTGTTTGAATTTTAAAAAGCACTACTAGACATGCTAGAAGATTTATCTCATTTGTACATTATGGGTAAGTAGTCTTCAATAATCAACATAATTGTATTATCAGACTGAAAGTCAACATTTGAACAAAAACACAAGACTGCTGGACTTGTCAGGACATGAGTTTACAGGCCCGATGCTAAAATCACTGGCCTCGGGCCAGCGGTCCAGTGTAAAATTCGAGCCCTGCTTATGGAGACAGAGGACAATACAAAAAAGGGGAAAAGAAAAGGTCTCCAGAGGGGAGTTCTAAAGACAGGGGGGGGGAGGTGCTCCACAAGGAGATTAGTGAAGAGAAATATGGGAGGATGTCAAGTACATGGACAAAGAAGATATCTCCACAAGGCATTTTGAGATATGGCAGACTCAATGCTATGACACTGTTAGGTTTTTGGTAAATTTGTCTGTATAAACAATAATAGATAATAACAATAATGCGCACATATCCACCCCAAGGGATGCTCAAGGCGCCTAACAAGGTAGATATATTAAACATATGAAAGTACATGTACGTGAGAAGTTACAGACCTCCCTCAGGCCTGTATGCCTCGTTCTAGAAAGGGAAAGGGCACCAATGCATTCTCTCCTCGGTAAAGGCACCCTATGAGGAAATTGAAAATTTCTTTTGGAGCATTTCAAGGGCACCAAGGCAATGACCAGGGGGCATCGAGGCAATTGCCTCCACTGCCCTCGTGCATTCAGAAAGTGTCAACCATATCTCAAAAAGGCTGATGGGGATGTAACAAAATAGAGTGTGCGTTGTGTGAACAAAAAAGTATCTTTAAAAGAAAATTGAAAAGAAGAGAAAAAAAGAAGCAATGTTTTACTAATTTTCACGATTGAAAAATTCCGATTGAAGAAATTCGCATTTCTCTTAACTTTATTTGAAGTGCTGTGTATGAACGCAACGACCCCTGTGTGGTGGTGGCGTACCGACAGTGAGTGGTGCCTGGCTTGCCTCTGCGTGTGCAGTCACGGTGCGTCTTATACGGCTGTGTGCCTTAAGCGTTGACATTTGAGTTGCTTTTTCGGCAATTTGAGGGGTACTGTGCCTTTATACACGGAGGGACTTTTACGCAGGAAAAAAATACATTTTCATAATCCCAATTGGCTTGAGTAGATGAAAGTTAGTGCCTCAATCCTTTAAAAACATTCAAAGCCTGAGGACGATTTTAATGGCTCAAGGGGGGGGGCGGTTTAGTTTGTTGTTTATTTCCTTTTTGTAATGCACTGTCGCAAAATGAAAGTGTTATACAGTAGATGCCAACGATTGTACATCTACAGTAGGGAGGCTGAATAACCTCAAGTTAGAGTGGAGACTTATTACTTCCTCCATGTTCAATAAATATGGTGTTTATGCAGCAGGCTATTGCTCTACGCCCACTTTGTATAGAAATCAGAAGTTCCTTTTTGTGACAGTAGTGAAGTTTCATATACAACTAGAAATTCAGTTTTTGTGACATTTACACAAAAACAGGGTGTTCGGGTCGCAAATTAGCTAGTGAAAAGTAAAGACAAAACATGGTAAACATGTCTTTGTATGAAATATTGATACACGTTAAGTTATTTGTGATTCAAAATATTTTCATTTTGGGCTTTTTTTTGGGTGGTAGGTTTTTTTCTTTGGGTAAAGTGGCCTTTCTGCTACATGTACAAGAATTCAATTGTAGTACAGCTGCATGGTACTTGTACAGGGTCAATAACTGTGCTTGTACGACTGGTGTACTTGTTTGTACTATGTGTCTACACTGTACTGAGCTAGGATCATTGAGCTATCCCTTTTATAGTGGACTGTTGTACATACCTATTCTACATGTACCTCCATGTATACGTACAGTCGTACACCAAGGAACACGCTGGTTTCATTCATGAATAAAATCCCTGGCTGTACTAACACTTACATGCAACGTTCACATTGCATGTACAATGGAGACATGAGGTCAGCATACAATGTGTGTATTGCCCAACCAGGCATTATCACATGCTGTATTGCTGTGTACAAACATGTACACATCTTGTACTCACTACTGTACGTGTACATTAGTAGTGTATTTAGTAGTGTACATGTAGCATGCATAAATCATACATAGCAGTAACATTATATGGTGAACATGTACAATGTAAATGCAGTTCTTGCAAGTTCATTGTCATATGTTTGAAAAGTACAGTAGTGCATGTACACATTAAAAAGGCATGATATTGTTCCTACTTCAGTCCGATTTCTGATGTTTTTTTGCCTCTGGGAAAAATCAGAAAAATTGTTTTTAAATAGCCTGAAAAAATCCCATATTATGTAAAGGTCTGTCAGCCCTTGTATTCGATAAAATAGACCAACTTTTTTCAAGGACCGAGTATGATGCCTAAATAGAAGAAATCGCCTCATTGTAAATGTTCAAATTTACAAATTTAACTTTGTGGATTTTGTGTACATCGATAGTTTCACAATTTCAATTCAAATGTACACATTTTAAGTTCAAATAAAGCAGAGCTGTAGAATTTGGCTGTGCAATTTAGAATCAGGCATGATAATCTTCCTACTTAAGTCCAATTTCCACTTTTTTTGCCCTTGGAAAAATCAAGACAAATTGTGAATAAATATCCTGAAATGTCCATTAAAGCCTACTCACCATATTTAGATCAGCCCTTGTACTCAATAAAATATTACTACTTTCTTTTTTTCAAGGACCCAAATATCATGTGCCTGTTCAGAATTTGCAGTGACCATCTTTGGTCATGTACCACGTAGTCGCACATGTATCTAGAAAGCCGATTCTAATGATATTAAAAAGAGGTCAGACTATTTTGCCCTTTTAGCCTTGGTTGGATTGCACCGAGGAAGTTGGAGTAAAAACAAGATGACTGCAGCCAGGATAATTTAGTTTGGATTACTGCCGTTTAATTTTTTTTACTAGAATACAAAATAATTGTCCTAGTTGGCTATCAATATATCAAAATACAATAGTAAATATTAAAATTCCAGAAATACATTAATATTAATGTATTTCTGGATTTTTAATATTTACTGATGTTTCTAAAGTCTTTTTTCAAGCATGAGAGCCAACTTAGATCTAAAATACTAAATTGCCTCTTATAATCATTTCAAAATGTCACTCTCGAAAGAGCTGACTGTTAATTCATATCATTCAGTTCCATGACTGGATAGGATAAAAAAAAAACTTCACCTGAACCTTTCTGTCTTGCATTTAATGGACCTCTCCCATGAAACATGCAAATTGCACTATGTTGTGGGCACTACGCTATTGGTGGGTAAAATGAGGGACCATCGCGCCTTCTTGTACGGGGCTGATGGTGGCGTGACGCAATCGCGTTTGTGCGTCCCTCAGGTGCACAACTCTGGACGCTTGCCAATAGTGTGTGTGTACGCATGCGTGAATGTAATTAGCGTATTTTATGGGAAAGGCTGATTACTCTGATATGCCTCCCTGATCCCAACAAATAAAAAAAAGCTTATTTCCCGGATGAAATTCGATGTCTATTTAGCACTAGCTTTTATTCTGTAATCTGATGCGATAAATTTCTGAAACTGTACATACAGCTTGACTCTCTACATGGACATGTACAGTGTGCCCGCTGATCAGCCATGATTGAACATTACCGTACTGTAATGGACTGTGCTAACAGTCTCTTCGTACGTGTACATGTACATGTACGACTCGGGCGTGACATTCTGCCTACTTAAGTCTGATTTCCGATTTTTGTTTGCCCTTGGAATAATCAGAAAAATTACGATTAAGTAGCCTGAAAAGTCTATGAAAGCCTACACCACTTAGGCTAGCCCTTGTACTCAATAAAATGTTCCTACTTCTTTTTTTCCAAGGGCCAACTACATGCCTGATTACTTATACATTTATGTACAAAAAATTCAAGAATGTGATTGTTTGACAAGAAAAATGTTATATTCGTAGCTTCATTTTATAAAAAAAAAGAAAAGAAAACAACAAATCGTTTTGACTGCCTCACTTAGACAAAGGTTATTCAGTGTTGGTTGAAGTCAAAATTGATCATAAAGTAATGGGGGGACAAATTTTAACAATCAAAAACTGTCTTGAACCCTTTAATAGAGGACATTTTGTGAAATACAAAATTGATCTTTTGATATACATGTAACATGTACGCTCTATCCATAAGTAATTGGCGTAATGCTTAATGGTTGCCCCCCGCCCCCCCCCCCCCCCCGCTGCCCCATGTCATGGAATGCCTGGGTGCCCCTTGAAATGTTCTAGTACAGGTTTAAATTTCCCTTGTGCAGGTGCCCTTTACTAAGGACAAAAACTGCCTTGCCCTTAAAGAAACAAAGTATTAGGGCTGAAATATTACCTTGTTTAAAACCTCCCTCATTCAACACTATACATAAAGTGTAGTCTGCATGTAAATGCAGTTGCCAATGTTCACTTGCCATACAATGGCGAGATCACAACCCTGATTTGTTACTTCAGTTTAAAGGCCCTGTTGTACACTATTGGTAAGATCGAAAAACACAATGTTCACAGATTCACACATAACTTACATGATTTAAAGGAAGTAATGGTAGAAAGGGTTCCTTAAAATATTTCTGCTTTAAATGCTATCGTTTCTGAGAAACGTGTAAAACAATAGTAATTATCGCGCGCGATAATTTGAAAAAACAGAAAACACATAAGATCTTTTTTCACTATTTTCTCGTGACCTCGATGACCAATTGAGCTCAAACTTTCACAGGTTTGTTTGTTCATGCATATGTTTAATCACACAAAATGTGGACACTGATTTTGAGCTGTTACCAAAAGTGTACAATACCTTTAACCCAAGCTGTCCGAACTGCCCCCTCTTGCTCGGTACGTTTCCCAGTATACCCTGGGTGCCCCCCCTTGCTTTTGCCACGGTGCTTTTTCTGCCAACTCAATTAAAAGAATATATAAAAAACATTCTCACAGAAGTGACCTTTACCAGGAAAAAAAACTGACGTGTTTCCAAAGCTAAGTTGAAGGTCTTCCCCAATAGCTATAGCCATGGCAAGCCATTCGATACATTAATTGGACGGAAAGACATTAAATCACACCGACATTTTGATCGTGGAAAAAGAGTTCACTTTATCACCATGCTCGTATTACATTCATGTGCAATTTATATTGTACATAATTAGCCAGTTTATTAGCCCTGTGTATTTTCGTACCCTGCTTTGTATTAGGTTTTGTAGTACACCGTAGATGTGTGTAAAGTTCAGAAATAATATTCTATATATATATATATATACCATGTACACAGGGAATTGACCTTTTTATCACTGCACATCAACTCTTAGAGGATTTCTGTAACTCTAATTACACTAGTTTGTGTTGTGAATGCCATCATTGTGTTGACGTACTTACTGTGGACGTGTTCAATGAAATACTAATTTGGAATTTTTGCTTATCGCCGGATTTCGGAACAAACTGGTCACCGTTGAATTTGACTAGCATGTACTGTATGTAATTGGTCTTTGATTGATGTGCCGCTATGTCACTGCATGCTGAGTACAGTGGGTTTCTGTGTTTTGTAGTCCAATATTAAAAAAAGTGACTGTTAAAATAAACACACTCGAGCTCAAACCTTTATGATGGTGCAGCCATGTTTTTTTACCCCTCAGTACAAAATAACCATAACCAAACTGAGGCAGGAAGTTGATTTAGTCTGGCCCCTGTTTGTATTATGAAAGTTGATATTTGTCACTGTTATTGGATATTGGGGGGCGTGAGGAAGACTGTTTACTGTATGCAGAGCCGGTGGCTCTTTCTGATTCTGCAGACAGTTCCCTGAAAAATAAACCAATCTTTCCACGGTCCGATGAACAAATTTAAAAAATCTCCCTGATTATGGAAACTTTGCCCCTGTTATGTTGAATGTGATTCTAAATATCTCCCTGGTTTCTTGTACCAGGGGTCGATTTCACAAAACTCTTCCTAACTTAGGACTAGTCCTAGGCAATGCTAAGAGATAGGACTAGTCCTAAGTACTGGTCCTAACTTAGGACTAGTCCTATCTCTTAGCATTGCCTAGGACTAGTCCTAAGTTTGGAAAAATTTTGTATTCCAGGAATTACACGTAGGCCATGGGCCTCTGTTGCCTCTGGTCTTGGCCTTGGTGCCCCTTCAAAAGTTTCCCATAGACTTTTTATAATATTCCAATGGAAATGCCCTTTGCAAATTCAAAATGATCTTGCTCTCTCAAAGATGAAATTCGATGCCTGTTGTACAAAATTTCCCTGATTGCAAGATGCAAATGTTGGCAGCTCTGCTGAATGTTGACAATTCACAGTGGATTTCCTATTGGAAATTTTACAGTCTTGGATTATTTCCTAGTCCCAAATTGTCATAAATTGAAATATATTGTTGCGTCTGTAGACTGAAGAGAACAGTATAAAACTTGAATGGATAAGGATATCCTGTCAACCTGTGGTTTTCAACCAGCAAGTTCCCATCGAAAGGAAATAAAATAATTTGCTGGCAACAAAACTTGTTTTTTTTTTATAATGGCGGCCGGCGTTAAACATGTGATGGTCATGTTCACCACCACATAATGGAAAAACAAGCGATGATTTGTAAAAACCAAAACCTTCCATAGCTGTGGAAATGTTATGCTTTCAAAGTGTGGAGAGTTTCTTTTTCTATCAGAACAGTGGAATAAGTAGAATTGAAAATCTGTTGTGAAAGTGCGACAAGTCTTCTCCTAGTTCTGAATCGGGCATTGATTTTTTGCGGGCATTTTTTTTTTCTTCATTGTGAACGAACGTTGTCCTTCACTGCTGTCGTTGTTGGATTTGCATAGCGATCCGGAATAGATTCAACCGAATCTTAACTAGGAAAAAAAAAGGACGTAAAATCGTGTTGTGGCACTCTTAAAAATGCACAGAAATGTTCAGCTAATTTAAAAATAATAATTTATGCAGGGATACCAGCAGAGATAATTTGGTTAGAATTCTGAGCTATTTTTAGAACTCGCGTTAAAAACCAAAAAATTATCAAAAACTACATGTAGGAAAACAACTTTATTGATTGCGGAAATACTGACTTTGTTGTTTGGCACATGGTGGGACTAAAATGTGTAAATGTGAAGTAAAATTGATAAAGCTTGATTGATTAATGACATTGTAAATAAAACAAAAATCGATGCGGTTGATTTTGTAATTGCATGAAATTTGCTATAAAAGGCAATAGGCAAAAGGTGACGTCGTCAATGTCATAGCCCTCATCTTTGTGTGTGTTAGACAGTTAGTCAGTAATACAAATAAACTAAAAACTATCAGTTGATAGTTGAAATCCACTGTAAATTTATTATGTTCTATTAAATTTCTTCCTTTTTTTCTTCTTGATTTACAGAAGAGCCTGTTTGTTTCTCCAAAGCAACAGTAGTCAAAGCTTCAAACGACAAGAACACTGTGGTAAGTGGATCAAAATTGAAGACAGAAAAACACAAAAAAATTGCAGCCGTAATGAAGCAATCTGACCCCCATTATGTGAGAGGGGAGGAAGGAGGAACGATCCTCCACTGAAAACGGACCAACTTTCACCAAAAATACAAAATCCACACATTGACGTCTCAAATAAATAACAACTAATTTATTTATTAGAAAAACTGTTTCGGTAAGAAATGTTTAAGGACACTAAATACCATTGCACAGCACAATGTAATACTCAATAAGTTTTTAATGCAGTGTTTGCCGATGGGGCCGCGCAATGAAGAACACCAGGCAGCAATAGGCCCCAAGAACACAGAGGGCTCACTTGAAAATCCATACAATAATATAATATAATTGTGGCGTGTCGTGGCCGAGTGGTCTAGTTCACCGCAACCAAGCTCTGGTGTTGTCAGCAGCACAGTGTGGGTTCGAGTCCCGGTCATGACACTTGTGCCCTTGAGCAAGGCACTTAACCATAATTGCTTTGTAAAAAGTTGGGAAGGTAGTGCATTCTGCTCTACCAGCCAGGCTCCTAGTGGATGATACCCATGCCTACATCCTTACGGACTGTGAAAGGGGTAACCCTGTTTCAGCCCCAGCCTGCCCAGGAGTAGGTGGCACTGTGCCCCTGGTGTCAGTTGATTTGGGTCAACAGCCCAAATCAGTTTAAAGGAACATTACAGAATTGGTTTTTGCTAACAAAACAGTTGCTGGCAGTGTAAACACTTTATGGAATCCACCATATACATAAACTGACAAACCTGTAGAAGTTTGAGATCGATCGGCCATCTGGGTCACGAGAAAATAGTGAAAAACAGATTACACATTTGCATGAAATCATATAGATTCAACAAATGAAAAAAACGCTCACTGAGCGATAAACTCCAATCGGAAAATTAGTTTATTCATTTCTCATCTAATATGGCATTTCAGACAGAAATATTTCAAGGGATGTTTTCTACTATCATCATCATTAGACCGTTCATTAGACCGTGTAAGTTTTATGTAAATCTGTGATCAAAAGTATATTTTTTCTTACCAATTCTGTAATGTTCCTTTAAGTGCAGCCCTCACCTTGAGTGGACGTTCGGCCTTGTGAGTTAGGCGATATCTCATTAAAATAGATTAAAAAAAAAAAAAAAAAAAAAAAAAAAAAAAAAGGAAGAAGGAACAAAAATAACAATGACTGACAAAAACACTTGTTGAAAAATCAAGTCATTGCTTGCTGCTGGCTAGTTGAAAACAAAGTTAAGGGTTAACCCCGGTACGTTGCTTCAGTGAGGCTTGCTTTGAGAAAGACAAAGCCTAGATGACGTAAATCCAAACCCCACATGTCATTTGGAAAGGAAAACCTGTTCAACTCGCACCTCCCCCCCCCCCCACCCTTCAAAGCACAACATAGCAAGGGAGGAGTGGTAACGAAGACGAACTTTAAAAATTTTTTTAAATCTCTGAAGATTTGGGTCGAGTTTGTGATTGTGATTTCTTTCTTCTTGATTTTTCTCCTCTTTCTTAATTCAGGCGAGTGACTTCAATGACCTTACCAGTTGGCCATCCTTAGGGGGCGGTCCCAAGATAAAGAAAGAGGTCAGTCATTTCTAAAAAATATGTTTATGCAGGGTTTTCCAAGTAATTTCTAAAGATTCTTGGGATTTTTTTTTTTTGGAGGGGGAGGGAAGGGGTCTCAAAGATTAGAGTTTTAGGCCAGAGCTTTTGTGGGGCAGATGGGGGAAATACTTGTGGGGAATTGTGCCTTTGTTACAGGCATGGAACTTGGCTCACAGTCAGTGTGAGTCATGAGAAAGATATTTTGCCATCACAGATTTGAATTTGGAAAAAATATGGGTAGAATGACAAGCAAATTTCAAAATATTCAAAAGGGCTGCCATTGCTTGTTGCACTACCTGTCATTTTTTTAAAAGGACAATTTTGCAAAGGCCCTACAGCCAATTATGGTTCTCATGACATACTCTGACTGTGTGCCAAACTCCATGCTTTTATCGTCAAAGGCACAATCCAGTCACTTACCTGCCGTACTGCGTAGAAATAGGGTGGCAACATTTTTTTGGTGAATTGCAAAATGGGGTGTCCAAGGTGTTCACTTTAAAAACATGGACATGTAAGCAATTGGGTATTTTGGAACACAAGATGGCAGCAGACAAACTAGGTAAATTAGTTGTTTGCGATGTTCTAAGCATGCGCAAATTTCCTAAAACAGTGGATTTATCTGCTGCGACCTAGCGTCCCCAAAAATCACCCATTAAATAAACAGTGAGTCAAAAACCAAGACGGGTTGTGTGTCTAAAAGATATTCCCTGCGGTTAAAACCATGTTTGTGGCGTGTCCTGGCCGGAGCGGTTTAGTGCATTGGACTCGAGTAAGTTCTGGTGGCTAAGTCGATCAGTGTGCGGGTTCGAATCCCGGTCATGACACTTGTGTCCTTGAGCAAGACACTTGCTTCTCTTCACCCAGAAGTAAACAGGTACTTGCGAGGGCAGAGATGGTTCTTGTGATTGATTTAGCTTGGTGTGCTACATATTTGGCAGCACAGGCTGTATACTCACCTAGGGAGCTGAGATGGGTTAAGGAATGAATTAAATGGCCAAGTGACCAGGGGTAATAATGTGGGAGCACCGTGAATGTCAAAAAGTGACGGGTTTGAGCGCTATATAAGAAGCCATTATTATTATTGGTTCGAATCCAGGATATTGATTTTGTACATGAGTCCATCCAAAATCCTTGTAAATCCTTTTCAAATTTGAAGTGGTGGTGAAACATTTACAACTTTCAAGGTAATATTGAAAGTGAGTAAATATCCTCTAAAACTCGAAGCAACCCGGAGATATTCAACATTTTCAAAAATCTGCTCTTGCTAGTTGGCAAGACACTTGCTCTAGAAGGGAAAGGTCGTGGGTTTGAATCTCACCCAAGTAATATATGCCTGTGGATTTTTTCACGGAACTCGGGAAAGTACTGAGTATACAGTGCTTTACATACATTGGTGTCAGGGTAAAAACCAAATAATATTCTTTATCCCCGATGCAAATTTATTATCTACTTGACTGATTTTTTTTCTGTCATTCAAAATAACCTTCTGGTTTGGATGAAGAACATTCATTGCCACATTGCACTGCACATAAGAAACTTTAAAGATGATTTCCTCTTGATTTGTAGGCGCCACCGTCTCCCAGAGTCAAAGAACCCGTCAAGGCAGAAGCTCCAGCGAAGGAGATCCCTGCCGTGAAGAAAGAGCCCCCGCCCGCCAAGAAGGAAACGGCGGCGGCGCCCCCTCCTCCCAAAGGACGAGACAAGAAGTCCCCGGCGAGGGACGTACACGTACGTGCCACCCGGGCTCACAGGGAGGATACCGCCAAGTCCTACGCGACGTCTTCCAAGACGTCCGAGGCTCGGGCTGCAGACAGGAGGGAGAAGGAAAAGGACAAGAAGAAAGGTGAGATTGATGAGTTGTGCAGTAGTTTTTTATCGGGACTGCATTTAGGGTTGGGACGTTGAACCGGTTAACCGTTAAACTGGTTAACCGCTAAACTGGTTAACCGCTAAACTGGTTAACCGCTAAACTGGTTAACCACTAAACTGGTTAACCGTTAAACTGGTTAACCGTTTAACTGGCAGACCGTTTAATTGTAAAAGAAAATACATTGAAATCCTTTTCCAAATTTCCTTATCAGTTAAACAAAATGGACAATAAAAAAAAAAGGAGAGAGACCTTCCTTTTCTTTATAATATTGGCCCCAGACCAGACATGATTGACATTCCTTTCGTCAGTGGAATGTCATCTTAATCCGTTACGATTTGTTGTGCATTATTTTCAATCCCCTACAATTTGCTGTACATTTTGCTTTGTACACCACTCCACTGTGGTTTGTCGACATCTGCTCCTTTTACAGGTCGGTTCATAGTTCTGATTGGGATCGGTAGAATCTAGAATCTAGAAGCGGTTAAACGGAAGACACAAAGTTTCATTTAACCATTTCGGGAAAACAAGCGCAGATGCAGAACGCTAATTACATTTCTGGTAATGAAACCAATGATGCCTCAACTAAAGAGGAATCTCATATGTGGAGGCGATCGCTTTGAACCTGAGACACTGTCTGTAAACCCTTCTCTAATTGGTTCTGGGTTAATTCTACACGCACTCTCTATATCCTAGTTTGTGAAATGTCTCACCCAAGTCACCAATCGAGTATGGTAAAGCGTTGTGCTAAACCAGTTCGGGATTTTTGACAAGTTTTCCTGTACCCCAAAATTGTGTGTTTTTGGGAGAAATTGTTCTCGAATTAAATCCCTGATGTTTGGCACCGGGATAGACAGTTCTCCTTGGAGAAGTTTTTGCATCGACGCCCTCTTTGTCCACCTGAACTCAGCGGCCCATGAGCCACAGCCGATTATCGGCCATCGCATGCTGGAATCTCGCACTTAACCTCGGTGCTGAGAACAATGGGAAACAATCGTCATTCAAAAGTGCAAGGGTCTGGAATTGCGGGATTGCGCAATGATCCCCAGGAAAGAGTGAGTTTGACTGTTGATTCCAGCGCCATTTGTCCCTGTCTGTTCTGGGTCAAGGAAGCATGACAATCCCGAGTGCAGAATGTTCTCTCCCTGTTATCCTGCTACCCGCTACACACGCATGGACACTTTATATCTGTGTTCACATTCCTCTCGTTTGGGTGTCCTTGAAAGCTCGTACACGTTTATACGCCATTCGGCTTTGAAGTGGTTTGTTAAGGCCGGGATCCAAACCGAGATATTTGGTGTTAACAACAGAACTTGAGTATGACGCCTTGGACAGCTCAGCAACGATGCTCCTGCACAGGCGTAAACTGACCAAATGCTTTTCAAATTTCAATGTTTCAGACTAGTTAATCTGAAACTGTCCTGATTGCTATAAAGTTTCAAGCCCAGGAGCCCTTTTCCTATGCTACTCGAGAGCCTTTCTCCGGTCTCGTGCTGGAAGCCCAAAGCCGGCGAGTTGGGGAACCTAGCCTGTCCAAACTGAACTAGCCAATGACAGTTTGCTCCAATGGCCTCCTGACAAATGGTTTCATGAATATGCTAAGTTAGAGAGATGATATGGTGGAGACTGGTCACCATATGCGAAGGATTGGGACGGACATATATGGGACAGTTGCAACATGTACTTCCTCGCCACAATGCCATCAATTTTTTTAACTGCTACAATGTAAATCACATCAGTGCTGTAGTTACCCTTAAAACCGTCTCTGTCTATATTATGACAGAAATTGATATTCCAATGCATCGTGTTTCCAGTAAACACCATCACAAATCCATCATGTCTATAATTTGTTGGTGATGAAGTCATGAGTTAAAGTAAAGTGGCCTGCACATGTGAGATATGCACTCCTGCCATCCTCGCCTGGTTGTCATTATGGGAACAAAACCATATGGCAAATAAAGCACCAGTGCTAATACGCATACAGTATCTCTACTTATTATTCAGGCCGATAAGGGCCGACCCCCGCCCTCCCCCCCCCCCAGAAATGTCGCAAATTTAGTGTTTCCTGTGTGGTGAAGCCGGCAAAGATGTCCATTTTGTCGTCGGTGTAATTGCAGGGGATATGACTGGAAACAGGACAATTATGTACCAAATTGGTAGACATGCATTGACGTAGAAACTGCTCATTATGTGTTCAGTGACATCTGGCTTTTGCGTTGTTCCCGGACCCGACTGCAAACCTGCACACTTTAAACAACCAGACCATATTATTTTGCACTGGTGTGTTATTGCGCAATGTGTTGAACAAAGTGTGACCTGGAACGACACGGCCATGAGGTGGTGGCGCTGTTGAAGTGTAGAGCCCAGAGCTGTGTGTTGAGAGAGTCGGACACGGAGGGACCAGTTTCTCTTTGGTCACGTGGTTGCTGGATGCCATCTTTGTATGGGCGACACAAAAGCGTAGCACGGTAGGTGCATGCCTGTGCACGTTGCAGTCCTTCTGATTTGAGGGCGTGCGATCGCACCCGCACGCCATCGCACGCCTAAAAGCTTCCCCAGGAGTGCAAAATCACACGCCTAGAAAAATCCAGGTGTGCTTTTTTTCCCACACGCTTGGATTTTCAAATCAGAAGGACTGATGTTGCACAATGGAATTTCCGGGTGGACATTCACGTCAGCCGTCCGACTTACAGCAGAAAATTGAGGGTGCTCCGAAGTTGTTTTCCGGGAGTTAAAAACTGTCCACTGTAGGCAAGTTTAGAAAAATGTGCCATGTGTACAGGTGATCCGATGTATAATGGTCAATAAGTTTGTACTGTAGGAGGGAGGGTCTACTCAAATACAAAAACCAATCTCTGCACAGCAGGGCCACCACGAGGCTGTTTGCCTCAGAATGTTAGCACCCAATGTCTGCTTCATTGAGCTCAGAGTAAAACACAGGCTCGCTGCAAAGATTTTTTGTTGAAGAAAACATGTTCATTTTTTAAAGCATTTTTTTTTTTATATGTTTACTATTTCTGGGCTAAAAAGCAAACACGACAAAGTTGATTAATTATTAATGTGATTTTGATGGAGAATGGGTCAATTTGTTTAGCGGTTTTATCTGTTATTTTTTATTTAAATACTAAAAAAGCAAACATGACAAGGTTATAAAGAAATAATAATTCAAAAATATTGTGATCTTTTTTCTCTCAAGTATTTATCTGAAGAACTGGATTAAAAAAAACCTAACACTTCCAAATGTTGCAAATGCTTGTCTAGTTTTGGTTTAGCACTGTCACCCTGGCCGTTCGCTAAGGACAGCTGTTTTTGTAGCAAAGCGTATTTGTAGCTTGACCATCTGGTAGTTCACAACAGCTTGTCGTGGCAGTGATATCACAACATGCTCAACCCTTCTATGAACCAGGGCTCAATTTCATAGAGCTGTTTGAGCCCACAAAGCAGTGGAGCGCAACAAAATCATGCTTACCAGGATAAGGGTACCAGCCAAATTAGCATGTAAGATGTACAATCTGTGACTGGTATCCTGCTTATTTTTGCTAAGCAGAAAATGTTTAAGCAATATTTTCTGGTTTTTAGAACTGAGTAAATGGCACCTCCTGAAAGTCATGATTTATAGACCTTCATCGTGCTGCCACCATGTAGGTCACGTTCCCTGTGTCCAGTAACCAGTAATGGATGCTAACATTCATTGTGCAAAAAGAAACCAGACTATTTTGCCTTCCAGCCTCGGTTTGATTACATTGAGTTAAATGGGAGAAAAATCAAGATGGCCGCTCCACGATAAAGGTCCAATTAATAAAACGTCATGGAGTGTATAATTTGTTTGTACACAAAATCTAGTTTCCGATGCAAAATCACATTTTTTTTTTAAAGGGGCTCACACACCACAAAAACCACCTGTATGGCACAGCCCCTTTAATAATACATGGATGAATTAGTTTTGCATAATTCAGTCACTGGTGCTGAAAGTCATCCACCACGTGTGCTCTGTGCTCTGTACAGGTATTAATGAGTACACTTTGCAGTGAGCCACACACACACATGTAAATGGGGACGCCCACTGCACATGGTACTTGGAGAGATTGGTAGATCCAGACTCGTTGCATTATCACACGAGGGGCCTTGTAACATATCAGACACAACAGACGCACACACCAAATTGCAATCTACAATTAGATCGTGTCTTGTGTTCTCATGGGAAATTTGAAGTTTAATAACTACCGCTGCTTTCTGAAATGCCGGTTGTGAGACGGCTCTTGATTTCCATTGGTTCAGATGTTGTTTTCACTCCGAAAGTGGCTCGTTTTTTAACTCGGAGGTAAGCGCATGTGTGCTGCCTACAGGTGGTCCAGGTTTTTCCGAACTCTGGAAAGTCTCGTGACAAAATTCAGAGTCTGATTCTTTTGTCGAGGTGGCTGATAATCGGATATGGGAGAAGTAACAAAGAACATTCATGTGATAGTTGTGGTTTACACGACTTAAACTGCTGTGAGGACATTGAGATATTTGTTGTAAATGTTTTGAGAGTGGCAATGCCGGAGAGAAATGCTTTAGGCTGACTTCCGTTCCGCGACCGTGTAAAAAAACGAGAGGAAAAGTTACTCTTCCAGATGGAACACCGGCGTGTTGTGAAGTTCCTCGTCCACTGAGCATCATCTGTGACATTTAAAAGAATTACCACCGTCGTGGTCCGACTATTTTGGCAGACTGTTCCCCCCAGCGAGGACGAGCTGGTCACTGAACATGGATGATTCATCGTAGCCGAAGCTAAACCGTGAGCTGCGTAGGCGCATGCAATCTGGCGTGAAACTCAGCGACCACATGCTTTGTTTTTGAAGTGTTTCGCTTTCCACATTGATTTTTTTGACCAACATGTCGCCGGCGGATCATTTGAGAGGGACACCATTTTTCGCTGCTTCGTGATGACAGAGAGAGCCCCCTCAAAGAGAATCTCGTCGTGTATTTCGTGAGAGATTTTGCTGTGTGGATGAATGCCCGGCACACTTTGGTATTAACGCCTTTGTGATTATGGCGGAACTGCAGACGGTACCGTCTAAAGTGAAGACTGGGGAAGTTGTGGGTGAGTTTGGAATAAACCAAGTAGGACTGTTTCACCACAACTTCCGGGTTTTTTTTAAAGTGATTTTTACATTTTTATTTAGTGTGTAAGATGAGAACTTTTGACTCCCATATTGGTGGCAAAACCTTCCGAAAATCTTATGCCCATTTCACATGCATTTAGCAGCTAATCATGAGGCACTGCAGGGAACCAGTTGCACAAAAGGCGAGGACCTTGTATTTTGGCTGGTACCCTGTACTTGCTAACCAAGAAGTTATCATTTTGAATATCAATTGATAAACCACAAGGGAAACTTATTTGGAAAATTTGTAACAATATTTTGGGGTTGAACGAAGAAAAAATTTACAGAGCAGGACTTGAACTTGCAGCCTCCGGATTAACGTGCCGGCGCTCTATTTTACCAACTGAGCTATCTAGCCCTATGTTGGCGGTCTCCCTATTTTGTCAATATCTCTGTTTTGAATGATCGGCCAAACTATGCCAGCCTGAAACGTGGTATCGTGCGGTGAATGTATCCACTCAGACCACAGTCAACCCTCCTACTGTCTGACCATTCAATATCATCCACTGGTTTTGAACGACAGCTATCAATTACGTCAGCCTGAAATGGGACATTATGCAGTGAAAGCGTCTACACAGTGCCCAGTCAACCCTGGTACTGGTCTGACCATTCTATATTTTCCACGGTGGTTTTGAGAGATGGATAAAACTATGCCAGCCTGAAATATGAAAATGGTGTGGTGAATTCATTTAAAGGAACATTACAGAATTGGTTTTTGCTAACAAAACAGTTGCTGGCAGTGTCAGCACTTTATGTAATCCACCATAATACATAAACTGACAAACCTGTAGAAGTTTGAGATCGATCGGCCATCTGGGTCACGGGAAAATAGTGAAAAACCGATTACACATTTGCATGAAATCATATAGATTCAACACATGAATAAAACGCTCACTGAGCGATAAACTCCAATCGGAAAATTAGTTTATTCATTTCTCCTCAATTATGGCATTTCAGACAGAAATATTTCAAGGGATGTTTTCTACTATCATCATCATTAGATCGTGTAAGTTTTATGTAAATCTGTGATCAAAAAGTACATTTTACAAGTTTTTTTCTTACCAATTCTGTAATGTTCCTTTAAGTACATACTGTACATACTGTGCACATTGTACTGCCATATACAACCACTGCAGGTAAATGGCTCCAAGCTGTTGTTCAGCTCAATAGAAAATGTTATCAAGATAAGGGAGGAACGAGGAGCCATTATGGCTCAATGTAGACCAAAGGGGAATCATGTAATGATTGCATCATTGGATTTTTACATGGTAATTTTTCACCTTCAGGGTCAAACTTTCGTTCAGTATTTTAATTTTTTTTTGCCTTCCAGAGAAGATTCTGCTAGGGTGGGAACGCCAAGTTACTAACCATTTTTGTGCGGTATTTTTGTTGTTGATTTATTCGTTTTGCTTCGGGAAGAGAGGGGGATGGGGGGTCACGAACAGTTTATGGACATCGCACCATGAATTTCGAACACATTATTTTCTGTGGTTGTTGTCACTGAACACTGAAGAATACCAGCACTATTGGCATGGTTGGTTGTGAATTGTTCAGCTGCCATTCAGGTGTGCCCACGTGTACGTGTACACAGGGGCCACGGCCACCGGCCGTGTATTGTGTTGGCCGTGCCAGCCTGCACAATATGGTGGAGTTGGCGATAAGCCATGCATGTACTGAGTGACAGTATATACTATGTGGATTAGCAGGAGTCAGAATTTATAAATAGAGTAACTATTAATAGCAGATGACACCTATTGAGTGGAAATTCAACATTTTGTGCAATTTAGCTCTTGTGCGGTCCTCAGAGTTGCATTGTTGACTGCAAGTATTGCATACGGGCGATCTTACGTTGATGAACATGTGAAAATAGAATGAGCTGTTGTGAGCTGTTGCAATCTGCTTACTAACCAAAAGAACCTATGGTATAACATGCAGACAAGAAATAGTTTGTGGCCTGCCGCTTTGACCCCAGCAGAGTTTGTGAAAGGTTAAAACCTTTGTATATAAACATGATAAAGATTGCTTGCATACAATTATGAATTAAAGTCTTTTGACAACAAAATTAGTCAGCCTGACAAAACAGTTTTTTTTGTATGTTTAGTCACGGACTTTGCCAGGATGTTTGTTTGCAAATCTTCTGCCGTTAAAGGGAAAGTACATGATTGTCTTTTTTTAAAGGATAATTGAAATCCCGTTATGTAAATCCCAGGCAAAGTGCCCCCACTGTTCTCCTGTCCCTCGGCCCCCCGTCCCCCACTCACTACCCCACTACCCCCAATTCCCCCACTCATTGGTGTCAATCAGTTTAGATTTATTTGTTTAGGATTCTTGTCCCTCTTAAGATTTGGTTAATTGGCTTTCGCTGTCACAGCGGTTCGGTTCACTTCTTGAATCCCGGCCATTATAAAATGAGTTTGTCTTGTCATCTGATTGCGATAGTTGTTCTTGCCTTTTCTGTCACTGTTCCACTACATCATTGGCAACAAACAGTGACAAAATATTACTTTCTTAAGTATGTTGCCTGTTAGTTAAAATCTTGGTAGAATGAATAATAATGATATTAGTTATCAAACAAGCATGAGTGGAATGCGGGAAATATAGTGCTTTTGTGTCCAATATTTCCCCGTCAACAAGTGCGGTGTGGTAATAATTTGATCTTCAAGTAAGCTTAACGCGCAGATTAATGCAATTTGTGGTGTTGAAACAGCTGTAACCTTTTGGGTATTCTTAGCTTACAATGGCGTAATATACGGAGTCAGATACGGGTCGTGTGATATAGGTTTATAACACACAAATCAGAATTGAGGATTCAAGTTTGAACGATTGAACCCTGATTATGGTGGTTTACATGCCTGATTCCATGTAAAGCACGATCAGTTTACTTGAAGCAGTCCTCAGTCCAACACCATTCACTAACTCAATACCCAAACTGTTGGACTCTGATTATGGTGGTATGCCTGATCCATGTAAAGCATAATCAGTTTACTTGAGCAGTCATCAGTCCAACAGAACCAAATGAAAACATGCAGTTGGATTTTGATGGATTGGGGGGTGAAGATAATCAGAAGCGTAGCTTTAGAGTCAAGTTTCAATGTCATTTTTTGCTCTTTTTCAGATAAGAAGCAGAAGTGGATTCCACTACCACTGGACCCCCCTGAGCCCCGAGGAAAGGGGCGGGACAGAGAGCCGCGCCACCCCCCGGCCCGTACCAACCGAGACAAGGAGACTAACAGCCGAGAAACGCCGCCGCCCCACCCCCGCATCATCGGGAGCGACGGGAGACGCGAGAGAAACGGGAACCCAAGGAAGCCTCGGACACTGCTCGGGTACCGGCCAAAGAGGGAACCAGCAAGGGTAAGCCACAGCCCATGACGATGGGATGGGTACATCCATTGTGTTTGGACGAGCGCTGAATGAATTAAGACAGGCTGGAATTCATCTTTATGAGGGCAAGGCATTTTCATTTGCAAAGGCCTTCATTTGAAATCTGTGAATGTCAACATGAGAGCTGCACTTGCATCTTGCAATCAGGGAAATTTGTACACATGCTCAATTCATCTTGAGAGCGCAAGGCCATTTTGATTTTGCAAAGGGCACTTCCACTGGAAAATTTTAAAGTCTATGGGAAACTTTGAAGGGGCACCAAGGCCAAGCCAGGGCAATGGAGCCATGGTCTCTGTGTCCTCATGTAGCTCCAGGCCTGAATAGGTATCTTAGTGTGTTTTGTATGTGCATGTTTTTGCTGAAGACTCTGCTAGTCTCAAATATATTTAAATGTTGGGATCCGTTAAAGAGGGGCGCCGAGGTCAGATTCAATTTTACGATGCGCTCGTTTTCCATTAGATAGAGTCCTAATGCGAGTGGGGAAAAGAATTACGAGTCTCTAAACCTCACCTTAAAATGGTGCACAGGCCTTGCGCTTAAGCTTTTTGTGAAGCAGCCCACCGGGCCAGTAAACTGTGCATTTTACTTGCCCCCAGGAAGTTTTAGTAGCCCAGATATAGACAGGAATTGCCATATAAATGTAATGACATTCTGATGTGTTAATGATTAATGATCAAATGAAGTTATTTTCACACACTCAATAACGATTAACACATTTTATACATTAGTTATTTACATTTGAAAAGGAAGAATTTAGTATTTGAAAACAAGTAGGTTGCACAGTTTTTAGTAGCCCTCAGGGCAAGTTGAGAAGTGGTGTTTACTAGCCCATAGCATTTTTTACTAGACAATGTACGTCGGGCTAGTGTTAAGGGCGAGCCCTGGTGCAAATTGCCATTGTATTCGATAACCTTCCAGTGCGAAATTTGCCAACATCCTGAAACGTCCAATGACGTCACTTTGGTCTACTTGGGTCTGGACATTTTTTTTTACGGGGAATATTTGGTTAATTTATGACTTACATGTATGATGTTTACTTGATCAAAACGACCGTGAATTTGACCTTATGACTGACGAAAAAAATTCCTCCTTGGAATGTAAACATGGTAAAGACCCATTCGTTGTTGAAATCCAATGACTTCATGTTTCTGAAAAAGTCATGAATGAACCCAAATTCCCTCTTTAAAAAAATGGAGCCTTTCTTTAAGGTGATCCTTAAAGGCCCCTGTACACTTTTGGTAAGATCGAAAAACACAAATGTTCAGAGATTCACACGTAACTTACATGATTTAAAGTAAGTAATGGTAGAAAGGGTTCTTAAATATTTCTGCCTAAATGCTATTGTTTCTGAGAAATGAGTAAAACAATAGTTTTTATCACGCATGATAAAAACTCAATGTTTGAAAAATCAGAAAACACATAAGGTCTCTTTTCACTATTTTCTCGTGACCTCGATGACCAATTGAGCTCAAACTTTCACAGATTTGTTTGTTCATGTATATGTTGAATCACACAAAATGTGGGCACTGATTTTTAGCTGTTACCAAAAGTGTACAATACCTTTAACCTGTACCGATAACTTTGGTATGTAAAAATTGAAACTTTATTCTGGTAATCAACAAAGCATTGAGCATCGCACGTTTCTTCAAACTTTTCCCTCTGTAGGTACTCCACCAGGATCATGGCGTGAGGAGAGAAGTCGCAGCCCCAGCGCCTCCAGCACCGACAGTCGCAGTTGGGCCCGCGGTGCGTTCCGCAGCCGAGGGCGCGGCAGAGGGCGGGGTAGAGGGCGTGGGCGTGGTGGCGGCTTCTTCCGCACGGAGCACCAGTGGACCAACAACAACACAGTGGAAACCGGTAAGGAAGAAGGGGGCCATGGCGTGTGTCAAAGCCTGAACGAGACAAGTTTGCAGCATCTTGAATTGGAATTGTCTAGTTGAAGCAGTTAACTGCAGTACTTTTCTAGTCTCGAGGACTGGCAGAGTCCAGTAAATATAGCAGTGGGGTAGTTACACCTTACATGGTGTACCGGACTCAAGCTCTGATATTTCTGTTCAGCAGAGTGTGGGTTCGAGTCCCAGTCGTGACACTTGTGTCCTTAAGCAAGACACTTATTCATTATTGCTTCGTCCTTCGGATGGGACGTAAAGCCGTTGGTCCCGTGTGTTGTGTAATGCACGTAAAAGAAACTTATCGAAAAGAGAAGGGGTTCGCCCCGGTGTTCCTGGTTTGATTGGCAGCATATTGCGCCACCCACCTTGTAAACCATTACATTGTGCTATAAATGCATAGGTCTCATACTTCAAAACGTAGCTCCACATACATGGCCGGTAAAAATACTGAGCGCTTTGTATCCTTTGGCAAAAGGCGCAATATAAATACAGTTATTATTATTATTATTATTAGTTACACCTTACAACCAACCAAGTCTGACAGTCTCGTGCTGGCGGTCTTGTGATTTCCCCACCAAGTTCTTGTATAAGCCCATTCATTTGAAGGCTGTGCACAACATTGGTTAGATTGAAAATATAAATGTTCGCAGATTTGCACATAACTTACACGGTATAAAGATGGTCACGGTGGAAATTTTTGCTTGAAGTATTTTTGCTTGAAATGCCATATAGATTTTGACAAATGAGTAAATCAATTTTTTTTTAAAACCTGATGTTAAGAAACGGTAAAAACAAACATGTTTGTTTTCCCCCACTATTTTTTGTGAGACTGATTGAGCTTAAACTTTCACAGGTTTGTTTTTTTCATGTATAGGTTTGATCAGGTAAAGTGCCGATACTGGGCTTGGACATTTACCAATGTTGTTGGCGTGCTTGAAAAAACGCCATTTTGACATCTCTAAGATAACTTTCTCTGCTCGTCTTCAGGAGAATACCTGAAGACCAGCAGAGCATAGCTGTTCAAAACGTCGAGACCAAACCCGCTCTTTTCAGGGCCAACACTCCTCCCGAAAGATATTTTACACACGGTTGTACTTGCACGTTAACGAGTTATAGTTACTTCTTCTTTTCCACACCATGCAAAGCTTCAAACAATCACTCGTAATTATCTTTATCAACATTGGACGGGGTCGTCAAGCCTGAGTCCCCTTCCAGAAGGAAAGTCGTGAAAGGAAGAAGGTGTTTTTAAAGGAAAAGAAACTTTGGCGCAACAAGCCGTGCGGTTTAACCCTCTTGCTGTCTGACCATTCAATATCATTCACTGTGGTTTTGAATGATAGATGGACTATGCCAGCCTGCAATATGATACCATGAGGGAATGCATGTACACAGTACACAGTTAGTTCTGCGCACAGTTGTGCCACCGTACACAACCTTGGCAGTCGAATGGTTTCAAATGGTTGGTCAACTCACTGGAAAATGTTGCCAAGAGTCACCGACAGCAGGAGGGCTAATGGAAACTTGTCTGATTCACTAAACATAAATGATGAAATTGTACGCTGAATGTAGCCACTCTGCAAAACATTGAAAAACGGTGTTTTTTTTAATGAACACTTTGTGTTGTATTTGCAGTCCCCGATGTGCCGTTTGTACCCCAGTACTTTGAGCCGGGGGAGTTTGACACGCCCTTCATGACCTTTCCACCGTACATGTATGACGGAGCTGTCTACCCTGGACCATTGCCCCTAGAGCCAGACCAGACCACGTTAAGAGACTACGTCAAGAAACAAATGTAAGTAACCTCTCTCTCTTTTCTTTTCTTAATGAGATATCGCCTTACTCACAAGGCCGAACGGCCACTTAAAGGTGAGGGTACACTTAACTGATTTGGGCTGTTGACCAAATCAACTGACACCAGGGGCATGTTGCCACCTACTCCTGGGGCTGAAACAGGGTTACCCCTTCACAGTCCCGTAAGGATGTTGGCATGGGTATCATCCACTAGGAGCCTGGCTGGTAGAGCAGAATGCACTACCTTCCTAACTTTTTTACGAGCAACTGTGGTCAAGTGCCTTGCTCAAGGCACAAGTGTCATGACTGGGATTGGAACCTACACTCTGCTACTGACAACACCAGAGCTTGGGTCCAGTGAACTAGAACGCTCGGCCACACCATGGTCAACGTGCTCATTGCAACAGGACGGAAAACTATCGTCGTTTTGAGGTTAACAATGAATTTAAAATTGCATCATTGATGTGGGGGAAGCAAATTTATTCTCGTCCTTTAATCGTCGATGAATGCAATGACAGTGGTTTGCAATCTTAAAGGTAGGGTACTAGAATTTTTTTCTTGTAAAAGCTTCTGACAAAAAAAATGTATAAAACAGAAATTTTGGCAGCCCTCCCCATTGATTCACAGAGGTGGGTTTTCCCTATTTGTGGCCGATGATTATTTCCTTTGCTGTTCACATTCTGTATTGGTAGGCACTACTTGTGCCCGCCATGTAGATGTATACTGTTTAAATGAGGCCACGAAGAAGCTCAAAAAGCTGCTGTGAATTACAGACCAGTAACCTTCCTTTACTAAAAGAGTGACCTTGTACATTCCAGGGCCTTTCTGGCAGGCGAGAGGCACTACACTGGTCATATGGGAAACTTTACATTTTGTGTCATAATTTCCGCATAAATTCAAGAATTATTGAAAAAATAACAGTTAGACAAGTTTTGAGATGTACTTCTTTCATCATATCAAAAGTTGATTAAAAAATCAGACAGTGCAATCTCCATAATATATCAGATTTTTTTTTTTTTTCATTGAGCTGTTGGAAGTCCAGGTGTCATTTAAAACTTCTAACTTCAGACTAGTCTAGGCATCTAAAGGTAGAGATCTTAGATTTATTGGATGTCTATCTCTTAGCTTCCTAGACTAGTCCTAAGTTAGGAAAATGAAATCCCCCGGCTTTGCGGCTCTTTTGTAAACATGTAATGTCACGGTTACGTGGTCTATAATGGTTTGATGAATATTGACAAGGATTTTGTGTTCTGTTTTTACAGAGAATACTACTTCAGCGTGGAGAACTTAGTGAAGGATCTATTTCTGCGACGAAAGTAACAAGTCAAAGTCCAGACACAATGGATTTATTTATTCTTTCTTATGATGAAAGTAATCCCTTCTCGTAATTGACCAATGGAAATATGCTCTCATGATGAAAGCGATCCCTCCTGTAATTGACCAATGGGAAGTATGCTCTCATGATGAAAGCAGTCCCTCCTTAATTGACCAATGGAAGATAGCTCTCATGATGAAAGCAATCCCTCCCGTAATTGACCAATGGAAAGTATGCTCTCATGATAAAAGCAATCCCTCCGTAATTGACCAATGGAAAGATGCTCTCATATGAAAGCAATCCCTTCCCGTAATTGACCAATGGGAGCATGCTCTCTCGAAGAAAGCAATCCCTCCTGTAATTGACCACATGAAGAATGCTCTCATGATGAAAGCAATCCTTCTGTAATTGACCAATGGAAGCATGCTCTCATGATGAAAGCAATCCCTTGTAATTGCCACTCCATGGTGCAGAGCACCTCCTCATTTTGGTTTGTTATCAACAGCGTTTAAAAGTGGATGCGTAGGGTATACCGTTGAGTTTGAATTGCCACGGTCTTAGAATGGGGTTTTTCATGTAACTGCACATGACACGCCAACATTCTGGCAGTGGTAGGACCAACATCTGAATGTGTATGTTTAAATTTTTTATAGTGCTATTGGTATGCAGCATGGCATGCATTCAATGAAGCACGAATCGGACGCACAACGTTAAAGACACTGGACACCTTGGTAATTGCCAAAGACCAGTCTTCTCACTTGTGTATCTCAACATATGCACAAAATAACAAACCTGTGAAAATTTGAACTCAATTGGTGTGAAGTTGAGATAATAATGGAAGAAAAAACACCCTTGTCACACAAGTTGTGTGCTTTCAGATGCTTGACTTTCAGACCTCATGCGTGAGGTCTCAAAAGCAATTCAAATAATTATTTTACCGAGAAATTACTTCTTTTCTAAAACTATGTTACTTCAGAGGGAGCGTTTCTCACAATGTTTTATACTATCAACAGCTCTCCATTGCTCGTTACCAAGTAAGTTTTTATGCTAACAAATATTTGGAGTAATTACCAATAGTGTCCAGTGCCTTTAATGAGATGCTGCAATCTCAAAAAATTGTTTGAACTTTAAGCGACCATTCATTTCTGTATAATCATCACCGTACACTTGGACATGGTTTTATTGTTGATTTTTCGAAACAACTTTTTCTTGTAAAAGTCTCTGAAAAATAATAATAATATGGAACAGAAATTTGGCTTTGTTTTAGATACTATGTTAACATGGGAAACATTGGAAATTGTCAATTCAGGTCATGACCTTTAACTTTGACCTTTTTGGTTGAGTGGAAGTAGGTCAGATCTTGCAGCCGCTTATGTCAGCTATGAGCATTTTGTTGGAAACCGTTTTTTTTCGGTCACTATGGTTTCTGAAGGGTTAAAAACTAAGGGGCCAATCACAGAAATCAATGTAATCAAAAAAATTAAGAAAAATAGATCATGAACTTTCCCTGTAAAATATGGGGGAAACAAATCGAGGTAGCTGACGTTCAGAGTGCAGCCTCGCCCATTGATTCACAGATGTGGGTTTTCCCTATTTCTGGCCAATGATTATATCCTTTGCTGTTCACATTCTGTATTGGTAGGCACTACTTGTGCCCGCCATGTAGATGTACACTGTTCGAATGAGGCCACGAAGAAGCTCAAGAGGGGATTAGTTGCACTAAGAAGCGCCGTTTAAAACTGTGAAGAGCATTAATGGTATGATTCTTGCATCACGGAGCATCACAATGAATTTGGCTTTGCTCTCATTGCATGTGCATTATGATACGCCCTGCTGCCAAGTTAAGGAAGAAGAAAAAAGGGCATCTCTAGGCCGATGGCATCTTAAATTCTTGTCCATTTTCTTAACAATGCCTATTTGCAGGATTCTTCCCTTAGGCCCTGCGTAGGGACTAGGTGTTTTTTGCCGACTTTGACAATGCTGTACACTCAGTCTCGATTGTGATTTTTCTTTTTTCAAAGGCGCTGAACGACAGTGAAGAGGTTGAACTCTCACCGGACAACACAAGGATCCGGCGCCGTGATGACCCCAGACAGTGGATCATCAGTGGGCCGTCGATACCGTCGACTGTCACGTCGGTTCTCTCCTACGACAGTCCCGAGTTTGTTCCTGGCAAGCCGTACCCTTATGTGACGACTCACGACACAGGTTTGTGGAGAATAAACACTTTAATAGTTCGGGGTTGAACAAAAGAAAAAATGACTAGAGCAGGTTTTGAACCAATGATCTCCGGATTAATGTGCCGGTGTGGCAGGAGATTCTGTCCCCCTGGAGATTCTGTCCCCCCATACGGCGACTTGTGTACAAGCTTCTTCTGATAGCGCCCTCTTTTGAATCATCCTCCTTCAGCCCTGTTAATTTCCCATATGAGGGGACAGAATCTCCAGGGACAGATTTCTCTATGACGCCAGCGCTCAGCCAACTGAGCCATCTAGCCCTATGTTGGCAGTCCCCCTGTTTTGTCAACATCTTTGTTCGGGGGGTGCCAGTCAGAAGCCACACAACTATTAACTGCCTATGTAGCCAGGGATCGCACTCAAGTTTACAATACAACCTGGGAATCGCCTGAAGGGGATGCAACTTTTTGATTTCAAATTTAACAATTTAATACTCGTGTTACTGTGAATGCAGTTATCAGAAATACAGTTTTCTTATTAGTTTTTATTATTAGTTCTTAACTAAAGAGCGCTTTAATCACTCCAAATGGGCCTCTCAAAGCACTAAATATTTTTCCTACAAGTTATGTGGAGCTACATTTTTGAAGTATGAGACCTTTTTTCTTTACATAGCAATGGTTTACAAGGTGCTGTGGCACAATTTGCTGCCAATCAAACCAGGAACACCGGGACACACCCCTGCTCTTTACGAAAAGTGCACTGGGTTCTTTTGCGCAATCTGCAGCCAACCATAATTGAATCGAAGAGTTAATTCTTCAAATGATTATTTTTTTTCTCAAACTACATGAAAGTAACACTTGTGACGGTCAAGTGTAATTCTGGAACTGTCTTTTGTTGGAAGTTTGTAGCCTGTGCTGACCTGGCCGATGATTATATCCTTTGCTGTTCACATTCTGTATTGGTAGGCACTACTTGTGCCCGCCATGTAGATGTACACTGTTCAAATGAGGCCAAATATTGACTCGGTACGAGCTCAGATCCAATATCGTTATGCTACTTGAGTAAGCATTGCTTTTGATTTTTGTGTGTGAACAGAATCGGCTCCGACCTCACCGACGCCGGCCCCCGACGCCCAGAACACCGACAACAGTCTAAACGACGAGGGCAAGGGGATCTCCATCGAGAGGAAGGACAGCATGAACGGCTTCAACATGACCCCCGGCCTGTCCACCAGCCTCCCGGAGAAGGAGTCCAGCATCTGGACGGAGGTACGCCGGAGGCATCGGAGCCCTGCAGCAGCCAAACCAAAGGTGAGCTCTTTTGAGGTTCGGTGGCGCTCTCGAGGAGCTGCCAAACTCTTCCCGAGTCTGCAGAAAGTTCCCTGAAAAAATTAAACCCATCTTTTCATGTTCTGATTGACAAGTTTTGAAAATCTCCCCGATTGCGGAAACCTTTTCCCTGTTATGTTGAATGTTTCTGTTCAGCAGAGTGTGGGTTCGAGTCCCAGCCGTGACACTTGTGTCCTTAAGCAAGACACTGAACCATTATTGCTTCGTCCTTCGGATGGGACGTAAAGCCGTTGGTCCCGTGTGTTGTGAAATGCATGTAAAAGAACCCAGTGCACTTATCGAAAAGAGAAGGGGTTCGCCCCGGTGTTCCTGGTTTGATTGGCAGCATATTGCACCACAGCACCTTGTAAACCATTACATTGTGCTATGTAAAGGAATAGGTCTCAAACTTCAAAAAGTAGCTCCACATTATATACCTTGTAGGAAAATACTGACTGTTGAAGCGCCTTGAGCGTCACTGAGTGACGGATATGAGCGCTATATAAGAAGCCACTATTATTATTATTATTATGTAAGTCTAAGTATCTCTCTGATTGTTGTAAAAAACTCTCCCTGATAGCAAAATGCAAATGTTGGCAAGTCTGGCGTGAGAGGGTCAGTTTTAGTTGGGGGGGGGGCGGGCAGACCAGAAGGGCAAGTGAGCAAGATACCTTTTGCTTACGGAGATGCTCTGAGCCGTATTTCCATCTCATAACTGCTGCTTACCATAAGTAAATCAAAATGGGTGCCAACTTGCTTTTGGTTCTTGTTAGCAGATGGGTGATGTAGAAATTCAAATTCTATATATATAGTCAAATCTCATTGATCGTTCACGAAGTACATTCGCGCTTGCACAAGTTTGCTATTACTGGGAAGGAGCTTTATGAAATTTGGTGGTGCGAGAAAAGTTTAAAACGTCGTGATAAATTGACTAACAATATTTGTCTCTGTTTGATTGTAAAGACACCGAACTCCCCTGAGCCAAACTCGGACTTATTTGGCGGACAGGAGGAGCTGGACTTCCAATTCGACGAGGAGCTGTCCAATATCACCGGCAGCGGAAGGAAAAACACCTTTTCAGAATGGTAAGTTGTCACCAGGTGATTTTGTGTTTGTTTTGTTGCTTAGATTTTTTTTTTATTGTTGTAGATCTCACTTTTACACCAGTATCTCTTGATTGAAGTGAACGTCAAATATGTTTCCGAATCTGCAGATGTAACGTAGTAACGAACAAAGTACGCCCAAAATGAACAATGACCATATCTCAGACTGGTTAATAGAGTTCTTGTTCAGAACACTAGTCTTCAGAGAGTTCTTGTTCAGAACCCTTACTGTTTATAGAGTTCTTGTTAAGAATTGTACATTGTAGAGAGTTCTTGTTCAGAACCCTTACTGTTTATAGAGTTCTTGTTAAGAACTGTACACTGTATAGAGTTCTTGTCCAGAACCTTACTCTTGTAGTAGTAGTAGTATTGTCGTTGAGAACTTTAGACTGCAGAGGGTTCTTCTTCAGAATCGCACAGAGCTTTTGTTTGAGCTGTAGACTGCGGAGAATTCTTGTCAACAACCTTACTCTGCTGTGTAGAGTTTTGTTTGATAACCAGAGACTGTTTCTTGCTGTGAAAGAACTGGAAACCAGGTCGCATAGAAACTCCAACATTTTGCTTGTTTTCCCCTCCCAGGTCTGATGACTCTGACGACGAGATCACAGACCACGAAGTGAGCAAGATCATCATCGTAACTCAGACGCCACCGTGCTACAAGAAGCACCCCGGGGGCGACCGGACAGGCTACCACGTATCCCGCTCTAAGATTACCAACAACCTGGCCAAGATCATCAACGACGGACTGTATTACTATGAGATGGATCTATGGATGGACGATGAGATCCCTATTCCAAAGGTGACTTAAGAATATTTGAATACACTGCTAGGGCCATTATTTCCCCCAAACGCTCTCATTCATCATGTCGGTTTTAAGGCCGTTGTCCAGTCTGTTCTGGGTTGGCCTGCTTTCTCCCTATGGCTCTCCTCCACTTGGCCCTGTCGTCGCGTCCCTTGCATTGACTCCAAGCAGTTCCATGTCATTTAAGACTGAGCTCTGCCACGTCTTGCGCGGTCGGCCAACGGGTGTGGGCCCATCCACAATTGCGTTACATTACAGGCCACAATAACACTCTCAGGAGGTAGTTTGTGATGTTGAACCTGATAGATGGGTTATGCAATCTTGACGCCATTACAACAAAAAGGATATGTCTGTTTTTCTTGTCATTTCAACAGTGCAAAAACAGATCTGATTGTAGTCAACAGTTTTCCCCGTTAAAAACATTTTCTTTTAAAATTATGGTAATGATTTTTTTCCTTTCGCTTCAAAGACTGAATCAATTTACAAGAAGATCAACACCATCAGTCAAGAAGATTTCTCCACCCTGGCACCAAGGGCTGAGTACCCAGAGCAAGAGGTGCCGCCTGCCCCGCCGGTCCTGGCGCTGGAGGAGGAGGAGGACGAGGCACAGGTGAAGGCAGAGCAAGACGTCAGACCCAAGGACACACCCATCAAAGGTACGTTGGCCAGGGCTCAGTCTCTAAAAAGGGTGCTTGGCAGAAAAGGGTGCTTGGCAGAAAAGGGTGCTTGACAGAAAAGGGTGCTTGGCAGATTGGTCTGCTAAGCAAAATTTTGCAGGGAAACCAGTCTCAAGTAGTATTCATTGCATTTTACATTGGCTGATAACCGGAATTTGCTAAGGAATTTTTTTTGGGTGCTACATTGGCTGGTAACCGGAATTTGCTAAGCAACTTTTTGTGTGCGTGACAACTTTATTAAGAGCAAAATTTGACCCTGGTTTACAAAGTGCATGCTTAAAAAAAAATAATATAGAAAATTGAGTCTGTATCTGACTTTTTTGTTTAAGCGTTACATAGTGTGAACCTGTGTTTGGACTTGAAACACTGTTTGAACTTGCTCACGTCCACACAGTGTTTTCAACATTGTTGAAGAACATGTGTTTTCTTTGTGCACAAAACAAAGGAATGTCCACACAGTGTATGTAACACAGAGCTGTTTGATTTTGTGAGTGTGAAAGTTGGAAAATTGTTATCGTAATAACGTTGACGTGATTTCATTGTAGGTATACCCCAGGCAATGTTGAAAGTGGAGAGGCAGATCTCACAGTCGCTACCCACTGCAGTCTCCAACGCTCCCCATGCTAGGGAGGCGATGAGACCCATGGGGTCACGCACCCCGAGGACCAAAGATGCCCAGACGACACCCAGGTTCTACCCGGTCATCAAGGATTCCAGGCCCATCGACAATAAGGTGAGCATGTACCCCAGAGCCCAGCTGCGTAGATCTGCCTTGGACACAATTCTTTTTTAGGTCGGCTCTTAAGTAAACATTTGAAGGTATTATACAGGCTTAATGGTTTGGCATTCAAACCCACGACCCCCACATTGTAGAGCAAACAACTGGGACACAAGACTGTCGAGCGTTGTTAACTTTCCTGTATGAGCGTCTATGATTGGAGTTAAAAAACTTTCTTTTTACAAATCAACTCTCGAATAAAGCGCGATGGCACACCATTAAAAAAATTATTTTGAGTTTTTGTAACATTCAAAAAGTAAAATATTGCAATTCCAAACAAATCTTTTCTATCCGTGAAATTTGAAAAGTCATGTCTCGTTTTGACCCTGCAGACGCCAAGAAAACGGAAGACCAAGCACAGTGACAACCCACCTGTGGAGAGCCACGTGGGCTGGGTCATGGACTCCCGAGAGCACCCCAGTAGGTCCAGGACTGCATCGGTCGGGTAAGTTCAGAGTTCGAATCCCTCTGTCGTATTAATTTTTCTTTAACCCTCTTGCTGTCTGACCATTTAATACCATTCAAGTGGTTTTGAATGATAGATCAACTATGCCAGCCTGAAATATGATACCATGAGGGAATGCATGTACACAGTACACAGTTAGTTCTGTGCACAGTTGTGCCACCGTACACAACCTTGGCAGTCGAATGGTTTCAAATGGTTGGTCAACTCACTGGAAAATGTTGCCAAGAGTCACTGACAGTAGGAGGGTTAAAGAAATTTGTCACTCTCTGACCTCAGGTTAGACGTAGTCTTGGTTTAAAAATACAAGTTATTGTCTCTTGATTTTGAAATATGAATTGAGGTAGACTAGGGTTCTCCCATGTACAAGCTAGCGTATCGAGCCGATATGTATGAATTACAGGCCAATGCATATGCATTTCTTTACAGAATTTTCATTTTAATTGTGTGGTTTATCTTTCATATAATCTTCCATTTTGAAATTTGTTTATTCATACTTAACGTTTCATATTGGTTTTTTGAACAATACTTATTGTTGTGTTTTGCTATTGTCACTGATCAACGATGACTTTTAACATTTAGTTTCTGAATATTGAGCAATACTTATTGTTGGCTTTTGCTATTGTCACTGATCAACGATGACTTTTAACATTTAGTTTCTGAATATTGAGCAATACTTATTGTTGTCTTTTGCTATTGTCACTGATCAACGATGACTTATAACATTTAGTTTCTGAATATTGAGCAATACTTATTGTTGGCTTTTGCTATTGTCACTGATCAACGATGACTTTTAACATTTAGTTTCTGAATATTGAGCAATACTTATTGTTGGCTTTTGCTATTGTCACTGATCAACGATGACTTTTAACATTTAGTTTCTGAATATTGAGCAATACTTATTGTTGTCTTTTGCTATTGTCACTGATCAACGATGACTTATAACATTTAGTTTGTGAATATTGAGCAATACTTATTGTTGTCTTTTGCAATTGTCACTGATCAACGATGACTTTTAACACAAAGTCATATAGGGCTTCTGCTCTTTTTCTTTGCAGCTTCCTAAGTGTTTCCTAGATAAATTATGTTTTGTTCAAAACTTTGTCTTATTTGTTGTTGCAATAAATCATGTTTTCTCAGTCAAATGCCCTTCCATATTTTACAGGAGTGAGGTCGAGGATCAGGGCTATTCTTCCATTTACTTCCAAAAGTTTTCTTGTAATTTTATTTTTTTAATTATTGAGTCTAACTTTGTGGCCCTCGTTGTTGTAACCACCAGGTCACCTTCGGAGGGTAGTTTAGTCAGCACAAGCTACGGTACCCCGCAACCGATACCCAAGTTTGAGCATCCGTCACACGAGCTGTTGAAGGATAATAACTTCACACAGCATGGCTACCACAAGTACCATCAGAAGTGTCTAAAAGGTAACGAGTGTTTGAAATGATTGCCACGGTGCTTTGAATTAGGCTCACATCTCTGTTCTTCGTTAATTTGGCCGTATTCAAATTGGCAGCTACAGCTACGGCTACGACTGTTGTTAAGGGTGTTGGGAAGGACGTCCTGTACTTCAACGCATAACAACGTAGCGATCCAGTCAGAGCTGTTGCCATAGCCGCCAATTTGGACACTGTTTTTTTGCAATTTTATCTTTGGCTTTATGAGCCAGATGCTGAGGATTTTGACTGATTGTCATATTTGTATTTCATTTTCTTTCTTGCAATTTTATCTTTCCCTTTTGCCTGTATGAGCCAGCAGGTGACTATTTTGACTGATGTTCATATATGTATTTCATTCCCTTTTGCTCTCTTTGTACTAGGAAATGCTTTAGGTATTTTTTGTTGTTGCTTCGTTTGTTTCCTATTTTAAAATGTGTCGAGGCCTGCACCTAAGGCGCTCTAGAAACATATTGTTATTGTTGTTCTGATTAACCCTAACCATCCCCAACCCATTTAAAATCCAAACTCGTCAAAATCCAACTGCGCATTTCGTTTGTTTCTGTTGGACTGCATTTGTAACGGATTACACTTTTCATGGAATCAGGCTTACCACCATAAACAGAGTCCAGCAGTTTGGGGTGCTGAATGACCGTATGGTGTGGTTGGTTTTTGTGGGAGCAAGGAAAGATTCTGTTAAATATCTCAACGTACAGTTTTTGTAGAAAAAAAAAGAAAGCGAATGACTGGCACCCCCGACAGACTGCCAAACATAGGGCTGGATAGCTCAGTTGGTAGAGCACTGGCACGTCAATCCGGAGGTCGTTGGTTCAAATCCCGCTCTAGTCAACCTTTCTTTGTTCAACCTCAAATTGTTTTTATATTCAGATCGTAAGAAGCTTGGCATCGGCAAGTCCCAGGAGATGAACACGCTCTTCCGGTTCTGGTCGTTTTTCCTGCGCGGCAACTTCAACCGCAAGATGTATGAGGAGTTCCACAACCTGGCGGTGGAGGACAGCAAGCACGGGTACCGCTACGGCGTGGAGTGCCTCTTCCGGTTCTACAGCTACGGCTTGGAGAAGAAGTTTCGGCAGGACATCTTCAAGGATTTCATGGCCGAGACGAAGAGTGATTACAATGCAGGTGAGTAGGGTGCGGCGTGACCGATCACTGAAACTGTGACGAATATCCAAACCCGTGATTCACACTGCAGGCCTAGAATTACACAGGGGCCACGGAGGCCATGGTCTCCGTGGCCCTAGTCTTGGCCTCTGTGTCCCTTCAAAAGTTTCCCATAGACTTTCAAATTTTCCTAATGGAAGTGCCCTTTGCAAAATGAAAATGGGCTTGCCCTCTCAAAGATGAAATTCCAGGCCTGACTCTGGTTTGTGATAGGCCCTTTATAATCGATTGCTTTCCGATTCCTGTGGGGTAAAAAAAAAATACACAGGCTTACTGGAGTGGGATTTTATTCTGAAAATTAGTTGTGTGGGCGAGCACTAACACAAATTTGGCAACCCCAGCGGTGAGTGGTTTAAGGGAAAGGGTTTGCACCAGTGTTTCTGACAAGGCTAGCTGCAGATTGTGTCGCTGTGTTAACTCGTACAACCCTTGCATGGTGGCAGCAAAAATGGGCGTCATAGTTGGAAAAAGGCTCTTGTGTATTTGTTGTGAAATAGCAAGCAATTTTTAGATTAGCGTAGATGAAGTGCTTTATAAAAAAAATTGTTATGGCGTGTCGTGGCCAAGCGGTCTACTGCATCGGACTCGAGTTCTGGTGGTTGAACCATCGTGTGGGTTCAATTTGCCGTCATGATTATTGTGTCCTTGAGTAAGGCACTGAACCATTATTTCTTCTCTTCACCCAGATGTATAAAAGGGAACCTGAGAGGGCTGAGACAGTATGGTGTTGGATTAATCCCATAGTGCTAATTTAAGTAGCTTGGGGTTCTATGCTCCCCTGGGAGTTGAGAAACTTTAGGAATGGTCTAAGTATGCCCGATGAACAGGGATAACAATGTTGTAAAGCGCCTTGATCTAGCTACTAGGATTTTTATGCGCTATATAAGAACCAATTATTATTGTCACTTTTAATTCAACGCTCTGTTCCTCAACAGGTCAATTGTACGGGTTGGAGAAATTCTGGGCCTTCCTGAAGTATACCCGCAAGAGGAATCTAGGAATTGACCCTGAGCTTCAAGTAACACTAGAGAACTATAAGACACTAGAAGATTTCAGAGTACTGGTGAGTGACCTTTGACCTTTGACCTTGCCCCTTTTATTCTGTAGATCTCAACACGGTGAAGCTCTTTCAGAAAAGTTATTTCTAATGTATATTTTTGTGTTTGAGGACATTTTTGTAAAAAAAAAATTCCTTTCTTTTCTGTGAACAAGTGTTTTTTTCTTAAATCTATTTCTAATGCTGTATATCTTTATGATTTGAGGAAACTTTTGTAACAGTTTTTTTTCTCTTTCTTTCCTGTTAACAGGTTTTTTTTCCTTCGATCTTCTGAATTGGTTATATCTTTGTGTTATAATGCCCTTATTGATGTGTATTTCTGGGCAGCAACTGGTGCCACATCATATGTATCAGTTGGTTCATCAAGTTGATGATTTGAATCGTAGCTCTCTTGTGACCATAGGTTATGTCTGGGGTTTACCACGCTCCGATCCCGTCTCTCGGCTTAATTTCAGCGGCACCCGTAGACCGTTGACACCAGGGAAAGAGATTGAACTCTTAAAGTAACTTATGGTCACAACGCCTCGATTGACAGACTTCCAAATTGGTTGTTCACATTAATGCATCATTCTTAAGATTCCATCTTTGATTCCATCTTTAAAACTGTGCCCTGTGTTCTTTATTAGTTGTAGGAATTGTTCCTCCTCAGTCTAGCCTTCTTCACATCTATATTAACGTTTTACCAGTTTTTGTCTTCTTTTAAAAATCTGTGGTTATTTTCAATTTCTTGTGCATTTTAGTGTGTAATTTATTCAATTTTGTTGAGAGAAATAGAATAATGATAATATTAAAATGCTTTTATTATGAGTAGATATTTTTATTTACAAGGTTTTACGTACATAATTTAGTTTGTATATTATTTGGTTTTACCCATACCACGATTTGTGTGTGTAAAGCATTGTATACTCAGTACTTTCCCCGAGTCCGGTGAATTCAACAAATTTTGGTTTGTGTTTTATACCACACAGCCTCCCATCGGAGAAACTCAGACGGAACAGGGCGCCGTCGGTGGCGCCGAGGCTGCTGAGGAAAGCATCCCCAAGAAGTCCAAACACCAAGACAAGACTACGTCCGGGACTGATAACACAACAACAACAACAACAAAAGCCAAAACGCAAGAGGGCGCTGCAGGCGGTCAAGACGACTCGTGAGATTCACAGGGGTCGGGGGTCAGGGGTCAAAATCATGTCATACCAAGTCAGAAGGTCTTGGTTGACTTTTAACATGGTGAGGTGGGAGGCACGGCACGTAATTATGCAGGAGGTTTATACGCGTGAAAAAGGGGCAGCAGGACAAAGTGTGTATAAATACAGAGAAAGTTAATTCTTTCGTCCAAGGAATTATTTGAGCGATGGCGTGCTCCAGTTTTAATTTGATTTCAGACAAACGATTGAGCAGACAAACGATTGCTTGGCTGCAGTGTATGCAAAAAACCTCTTGTCGACTTCTTCAATGCAAAGTCGACCGGGCAGGTGCTGTTGACGTTGGTACGAGGCTGCCTTGGAACTAGTATTATCTAAATAGTGATGCTGGGAGAACAGTGTTATCATTGGTTGGTGTCAACCATTCATCAACCAATCGGTGGTGTTTACTGAGGGGGAGTTTTAAGCTAGGTACCCACGACCGTAGCCAGGCCAGTCGGCCCTGGAAGAGTCGGGGTACTATACTATTAAGGAGCTCTATGCAATCTGACTGCTGCTGGCGGTGCAGTATGGTGTCCAGCTTTTCCAGACGCTGCGACCGTTTAACGACGATAAAATGTAAAATATGACGTCTAGCGCTCGTCGTATCACAATGTGATGCAATGAGTTATGCTGCCAAACCACGGAACCTGCTGCATGCCGTGTCATCTTTCACAAAGTTATGTTTGTTTGTGTGAAGCATAAGCGTAACACCCAAAACCTAGGGCTTCACATCCCATCGTCAGGACGTGGATGGTGTCGATGTCAAAAAAGGGTTTATGGGTTTTCGCTGCAAACCCAGAAACTGGTACAGGCGGTACAGGGAAGGAGGGAGGGTTCAAAGCAAGCACTGACAGACGTCAAACTTTGCTGAACCCCGGAAGCCTTGCCGCTGACTCGCCTCCCTGAGTCGACTGTCCGTCTTTTGCAATAAGTGTAAAATTAATTTGTCGACCGATTTCATACGATAGTATCCCTCTTTTTCTAAAAGAGATTTTGTTGTTGTTTAATCTTCTATTTGTCATTCAGAGTTTTGCATGTAATCTTACCAGGACTATTAATTTAACCTGTTTCTTTGAAAGTCCCCCCCCCCCAGTACAATTTCACTTATTTCGAACCAGCTAGTGTAAATTTTGATTGGTTTATTTTATTTACCGCTATCTCCACCTTAAAAGAAAAGCAAAAAAAATATATATATATTTAAAAAGCAAACAAAAACAATCCATGCAAAAAAATTAATACAAAGATAAATGGATATACTTACTGATCAGAGAAAGATGAATCAATCGTTGCAAGATCTTGCGATGATTTTAAATATATACATTTCCCCTTCGTTATTTATCATTAAAAAAAGTCAAACTTATATTATTATTTACGCATACAATAAGAACAAAAAATTAATGAAATTTTCTGTTCTGAAAATCCATATATATATATAGATTGTATTCTATAAACAATTTTGTTTGGTTTAAAAAAACAAAAAAAGAAAAAAAGTATTCTCCAGTTTACTTTTTGGGTTAAGTTTGTTTTTGGTTTAAAAAAAAAGTATGATTTGAAATTAATAGATTTGCAATACACATGTAATATGCACTGAGCACAACAGGGTTTCTTGTTGGCCCTCTAGACCTATATGTAAATCGGTGTCAATTTTAGGCCAATCAAAGCTTCGGGATGTTCAGTCATGATGATTGGTCGGTGTGCTCCTGCTAATCTCCACCCCAGCCAATCGGCAGATAGGTTTTATGGAGCTGATCTCTTTGAAAAAAAAATGTAATTGAAATGTGAGCTCAGATCTGCCTTTTAAAAATTTAGTTTCTTCACCTTATAGTATTTAAAACTTGAGACTGGTGCTTTCGGGTTTGTTATATCCCATGAGTGTTGTCATTGGAGCAGTCTGTGAGCAATACTTGCGAAGAGATTCTTCTTAACGTGGAAGGTTGTTGCCTGGTAAAAAGCTGTTCAATCACAAGTTGTTATTTTGACCCCCCCCCCCCCCAAGGAAAGAATATTTAATCATGGAAGGGCTTTGAGGGCACTCCCAAATGCATCGAAATCCAACAGACGGTTTTGCTTGAATTGTTTGGCTGGGTGCTACACAGCCAGTTTTGGTTTGCATGATGCCAGGCATGTCGGTGTCGTAGGGATTTGTCCCCCAGAGTGTGTGCCCCACCCACGCCCTTACGGTAAATGAACAGGAGTTGTAGGAAGTTATTCAGAAGAGGGCGCTATCAAACAAAGATTTGACTTGATTCGCCCTATGGGGGGACAGAATCTCCTGCCACATCGGTTCAAAATATGGTTGGTTTTGGGAGTGTGTTGGGTTCAGAAAAGCTACTCGTCATAGGGGTTAGGGGTCAAGAGAGGTCACTTGAGTAATGAACTCCTGTTTTGAGAAGCCCTCGGAATGAGGAATTCTATGCAACTCAAAAAGTAGGCTGCGGATTTTTGGAGAGAAGTAATCCAGTCATAGGCTGAGTGGAATTGGGATCTCTCGATTAGTGGAGTTGGGATCTCTCGATTGGTGGAGTTGGGATCTCTTGATTAGTGGAGTCAGATCTCTCGATTGGTGGAATTGGGATCTCTCGATTGGTGGAATTGGGATCTCTTGATTAGTGGAGTCAGATCTCTCGATTGGTGGAGTTGGGATCTCTGATTGTGGAGTTGGGATCTCAGGTTGGTGGAATTGGGATCTCTCGATTGGTGGAATTGGGATCTCTCGATTGGTGGAATTGGGATCTCTTGATTAGTGGAGTAGATCTCTCGATTGGTGGAGTTGGGATCTCTTGATTGGTGGAGTTGGGATCTCTTGATTGGTGGAGTTGGGATCTCTAGGTTGGTGGAATTGGGATCTCTCGATGAGTGGAATTGGATCTCTTGATAATTGGAGTTGGGATCTCTCGATTGTTGGAGTTGGAATCTCTAGATGCGTTGAGTTGGGATCTCTCGATGAGAGGAATTGGGATCTCAAGAATATTGTAGTTGGGATCTCACAATGGATGTGTGGGATTGGGAACTTCATTTTACACCCATAAGAGAAGGGGAATCTCACTATCGCCAATGGGATTGAGATCACACTCTCGCTGAGCAAGAATGGATTCCACAAAGTCTAACAGATGAATGATTGTCATCGCTGAGTTGGCGTTGAGATTACTCTTTTTAGTTTGAGGGGAAAAACTGGTTTTCTTTTTCAAGATTCTTCGTCTTTGTCAAAGTTTGACTTGGTGATGTAACTCTAATCTTTCAAAAGCGCCTGCTTGTTGCTCTTGTACATTTTGGGATGAAAAGTAGTTTAGTTTTGGTAGAAACAGCGTAGTTTTCCATTCTTGGTTTTCTGTTGGCAAGTTTGGACAATTTGAGCACTCGTTTTAATTTCTTACTTGTACATATATATATATAAAATACAACCCTTTGTGAAATGAATTTTTTCATGTGGGTTTAATGCGGTTGGGTTGTCGGAATTTTATCCAGGGGGAAAGAAAAAAACAATCGCCCCCATAATTTATGATCAACAGTAGAAACAAAAAGAAATATGGAAAAGAATGATTGTCAAACAGTCGTTATTGTTATGATCTAAGTGTACAATCAAAAGTTACGTGTTTCATTGCTGATTGGAATTTGTCGGTTTCGTTTTTTGGTTGTTTTTTTTTCTTCGAGTAGCTTTTGCGTAGTAATTCTCTCTTCCGTATTTGTTCATCTGCAACTGTAGAAGTTGGCGACTATTATGCAAGATGGACGTCAGAGTTGTCCTTCAAATTTTCATGTAAATACGATGTTTGAGAATCACTCTCCTTTTGCAAATGTGGATCTCTTTAAAAAAAAAAATCTATTTTTGAAAGAAAGCAAAAAAAACACCCAATCTTTTTCAATTTCTCTTAATTACAAGTATGTACTTTTTTTCAAGTATTCGGAGTTAACGTTACGGTGGTTTAACACTTCTTAATGTTTCTGCTTTCTGTTTTTTATTTCTGTAAAGGACAAAAAAGAGTTGACAAAGTAAAATGAAAGGATAATCAAAATTGATGAGAGAGGGAGAAAGCCAAAAATTGGTGCTTAGTATATTTCAGAAAGCATTGTCTTCAATTGCAAGCCAGGTCAAGCTGTTCTATTTTAAGTAAAATTGCTGTCCATTTTAAATGTCCTACTTTGCTGCAGATTTTTTGTTTTTGTTTAAAAGTGGTACCGAAGTTGATTTTCTTTCATCGATTTTCCAGCAAATTCAAACAAAAAATAGAGAAACCTTCTAGACAAAGATGTGATGGTAGCGCCAAGTTTTCGTAAATGTTTTTTTTATTTTATCAATGATTAGTTTTGCCATTTTATGAAAATCACAAGCACCTTTTTAAAATTTAATTTTGAATGACAATTCAAGTTTTGTTTAAGAAATAAACCTGTGTATCTCAAAATTGTTGAGAGTATTGTTCTTCGTTCGACCTATTGCAATGCTGTCGACCGTGGGTGATGTCTGCTCATGGTGTGCCGTTCTGAGAGTTAAAAAAAAAGTAAAAAGATATGGTGCTCATTTAGCTGCAGTACAATTTGGGTCCAGATAGTCTCTTGAAACCAATCTTTTCTCTATGTATGATAAGCTTATCGTTTTCCGCGATGCATCCTTGATTGTTGATTTTTTTTTTTTCGCCCGGGGTTGGTCTAGTTCACCATATCTGTCATTCCTCCCCCCCCACACAACAATTTCTTTAAGGTTTGGTGTTTAACCCTCTTGCTGTCTGACCATTCAATACCATTCACTGTGGTGTTGAATGATAGATAAACTATGCCAGCCTGCAATATGATACCATGAGGGAATGCATGTACACAGTACACAGTTAGTTCTGTGCACAGTTGTGCCACCGTACACAACCTTGGCAGTCGAATGGTTTCAAATGGTTGGTCAACTCACTGGCAAATGTTGCCAAGAGTCACTGAGAGTAGGAGGGTTAATAAAACAAAGGATGTCTGGCAAATGAATGTAATCTGTAGCTCAGAAGCCCGGCGAAACTCCTTCTCTACGAAACCGGGTAGTTCCCTTTTTTGTTGTTGTCATTTTACGGCTGATTCGAATAAAAATTGACAGGGATGCATCGCTCATTCCAAGAAGCGAGTTTTTTTTTGTGCTGCTTGGGAATGGCATCACTAATAATGCTAAGATGCAAAAAGATAAGCCAGACGTGCAGGTTTGTTGTTGATTAAAAATGGCAGGGCAGTTTTTCTAGGTGAAGGGCTTATCTAAGAGTGATCGTTAATTTATTTTTTATGGAGGAATAGACCCCGGGCATGGAAGGGGTTTTGAAGGCCTCCGTGTATACCCAAGGCGGACCTTGTCATTATTTTAGGCTTGTGCTACGATTTGTTTTGTTTTTTTCCCCCCTCGTTCCTAAATTAAGCCCTGTATAGTCTTGTAGTACTAGATTTTATTTTAACAATTTGTAAAACTCTGATTAAACTGTGAACTGCTGTTTAAAAGCTGTGGTGTGAAAATCCTCGGAATCGGTGACGTCAATTTAGAATTCCAAATAAATGTATTAAGTTGAAATGATTATGGCTTTAGTGTTGACCTTATGTACTTGACATCTCCTGAGTAGGGCGCCCTCGTGTGGAGGTTGAAAAGAAGGCTGTTTGCTTCGCTCTGCCCCAGCGGCCTATCCAGGACCGCTGGGATGGGCTAATCAGCTTGCACAGATTCTTGGTCAGGAAGTACGTCATGCGTGCAGTGCTTGCAGTGTGAGTGTGATGCATGATGGGACTGAGCATGGGACTGAGCATTAACGTTAACGATACGTTTGCCCATCCCAGCGCCTTTGGTTTTAAGGCAAGGCGCTGGGGACGAGCGAACACCTATCATTGGATGAGACTTGTGCGTACACGGCTGGGTGTAAAAAAATTGTTGGATCATTTTTTTTTCCCTCGCCTCTGTGAGATGGCAGGGAGTTTACGTCAGTGCATAATGTCCATTGAAAAATTGTATTCACATTGGATTTAAATGCTCGTACGACTGTTTGACTTGCGGTCGTTCAAGGTATTATACAGGATTGGTGAAGCTGACTGAATAGTCGCAGACAGTGCTCATGTTTTGTGTGTTCAACCATATACATGAAATGACAAACCTGTGAACATTGTGGCTTTATCTGTTGTGGTGAAAAACCATGCACAATTTTAATTTTTAATCCTTTATTTTGTTGTTACAAAATCAGCTGTTGAGGTTTTTTTTTTTAAAAAGGTTTTCAGATACAGTTTTTTGGGGGATATGAACTCATTTCAGAGGGAAATATTTCACAGAATACAAAAAAATGGTACGAACTTCTTCGTCAGTAAGCTTTCAATTGAACTAAGATGTTTGTTTTCCTTACCAATCCTGTATAATACTTTTAACATGGTCAATGATCATTTTGGGGGGTGATGTGCTTGGTGTCACAAGATACTTGACGCACAAGTCAGATTCACAGGCAACCAACGGCCCCTGCATGCAAAAGGAACACCTCGTTTGGGACAGAGGTTTTTCAAACAATGTTTTTACTGTGCAAAACAAAATTTTAAAAATGTGGAAATTTTGCACATGTAGATTGCCTGGAACTGGTTGTCTGTATATTGCTTTGTGTGTCATCACCCATGATGATTTTTTGGGTCCATTTTTACACGAGCGTGTGTAAAAGAATTGATGTTAACCCTTTTGAAGCAGGGTCCGGTAATGGCTAGCAAGAAATGCCGGGATGCCACCTGAAATTGTTTTATTTTTAATTTTTAATTTAAGCATAGCATTTAATCATTCTTAATGAAAACTCCCAACAATTGATGTTTGATTTGTGAGTGTTGACCTATCATTGGACTGTATAGTGTATATCAAAGCCTCAAGGCTGCTTGTCTGTATACTCACTTAAAAATTCCATCCCATTACAAATTGGGGCTACTTGTTGATCAGAAGCTGAACTCTTTTTCTCCCAGTCTGTACCCGTAAGGGGATCTTATACACCTCCATCGGGAAATGCAATCCTAACTGGGATACAATAATTTCTTCAGTTTGCTCTTAAGAGGTCCCAATACACCTCGATCTGGAAATACTATCCCAATCGGGATACATTTTGAATCCCAAACTGAATCATTTGTCCAGTTTGTCCCTTTTAGAGATCACAAAACACCTCCATCTGGATATAGTATCCCAATCGGGATACATTTTGAATCCCAAACTGAATAATTTGTCCAGTTTGTCCCTTGTAGAGGTCACAAAACACCTCAATCTGGATATACTATCCCAATCGGTATACATTTTGAATCCCAAACTGAATCATTTGTCCAGTTTGTTCCCTTTTAGAGGTCACAAAACACCTCCATCTGGATATACTATCCCCATCGGGATACATTTTGAATCCCAAACTGAATCATTTGTCCAGTTTGTCCCTTTTAGAGGTCACAAAACACCTCCATCTGGATATACTATCTCAAGTGGGATATACTTTTAAAACCAAACTGAAGTCACTTCTCCACATCATATTCCCTTTCGGTGTTGTCTAAAAACATCTCCACTGGTATATAATGTCGCCATTGGGGTATGATTAGAACCGAAATCAAATCTCCAAACTGCCCGAAATGCATCAGAGTTATAAAAAGCGGAAGTAAGTTAAAAAAAGAAAATGAAAATAATCAAATATAACTCGTTGAAAGCAATTTTTTTCTTGGGTTGAAAAGAAAAGGTTGATCTGTTTTGGTTTTGGTTTTGGTTCAGCTTGCTAGGTTGCGTTAGTCCTTATTGCATGGTCAAGATTTTTCCCGAGGCCCAAGACTGCATGAAATTGTAAATGCTGTTTATTAAATATTTGTAATTCTTCGCCTTTTTACTTTTTGTCCATGTGAACCAGGGGTGTTTGAATATAAATGATGGAACATAATAAATTCAAATTTTATGGTCAACTTTTAAAACCTGATGATTAGGACTACCCGATAATTACGACTACCCTCGTTAAGCTGTGTGTATATATCATAGAGCCGTAGTTATTCCTCTTTTTTTTCTCTTTATTTTAAAATCGGTAGGATAGGAGCAAAGATTTTGTTTTGTTTTGGATGTTAATCAGTGACATTTATCCTCGCGAAAGCTATCTTAATAAATTTTATTGTCTTCATAAGATTTAAGTGTGTATTGATAAAAGAGTCCAATATCGTTTATGGTTTTTCGGTTCCACTTTTCCGTTTTTCGTTTCTGTACAAAACTTACTTTTAAGACTTTAATGATAATGATAATCGTAAAAAAAAAAACACAAAAAAAACATTAGTTGATATGGTATTAACAAGCGAGAAAAGTAATCCCTTGATGGCTGTCAATTATTCACTAGCGACATAATAAACATTTAATTTTGATGAATCATAAACGGAAGTAATGGTGACTTTGTGATGTGTTCGGTGTTATTTCTCTGGAGGACTTGTTTCAGGTTCTACATTTTGTGCTCGATATGGGCATGGTGTACCCCCTTGCCCCCCCCCCCCCCAACCTGTTATTCTGTGCTTGGAATCTCAGGAATTCTTTAGAGGATTTTCCATGGTAGGGTGGTGTGGCTGAGCGGTTAAGAACACCGAACTCAAGCTCTGGTGCTTCTGTTTAGCAGAGTGTGGGTTCGAGTCCCGGTCGTGACACTTGTGTCCCCGAGCAAGACACTTAACTATAACTGCTTCTCTCCACCCAGGGGTAAAATGGGTACCTGTGAGGGCAGAGATGGTTCTTGTGATTGATTTAGCTTAGTAGCACATATTTGTAGCACAGGCTGTATACTCCCCAGGGAGCTGAGATGGTTTAAGGAATGAAACTAATGGCCCAGTGACCAGGGGTAATAAGTGTGAAGCGCTTTGAGACGCCCTTCGGGTGTGTAAAGCGCTATATAAAAACCTCCATATTATTATTATTATTATGGTACTTCTGTACAACTACAAGAGGGAAAACAGTGTGCTAAAGTGTGAGAACATTGGGGATGGGGGGGGGGGGGACACACACACCCTCTGCCCATTATCGTGCATGGTGTAGGGTTCTGACCAGGCATGGTATAGGGTTCTGGTATGAACCATTATAATCAGTGAGCTCTCAGATCAGAACTTGTCAATTTGAATTTTTCGTCTTGCCAACCCTGTAGGCCTACCTATTCTGTGCCGTTTTAAAACTTCAAGCCACATGTGAAAACATTCCTCTCAGTAGCTTTACTTTGTACAGTTACATAGGATCTCATGTGAGCAGGTCATTATTAAATGGTCCAATAAATGTAGGTCGAACAACAGTGGCTTAAATAAGCCATGTGTGAGCAACGCAAAGAAATGTTGACAAGTACTACTTGAGGGAGGGGGGGGGGGAGGTCTTAAGAAATTACTCTCTATGTGATAATTAAACTAAACACCTCACAGAAAAGATTCGTTAACTATGTGCAATTTAAACATAACAGAAACATGTACATATGTAGTTTACTAAAACTCCCCCCCCCCCACCAAAAGAGAAAAAAAGAATTCTGACTCGACACATTTTCATAAAAGGAACACTGTGTTTTATTTTGTACTCTGGCAAGTTTGAATAATAGTGTCTTCAGGGCTCAAATTTCTAGCAAATCTCCAGTAGACCGAAGGGTCCAATTACATGGAGCTGCTTAAGCAGACAATAATGTTGCATGAAAAGTCTCTGCTAGGCAATAATAAAGCAGGAAACCAGTCACGGATGGTGTATGCGTGATGTGGTATTTTGGATGGTTACCTCAATCTGGTAAGGGAAATTGTGCTGCAGTAGCTCAGAGCTGTCGCTGTCAAAAATATTTCATGGAAGACCCTAAAATACTTCTTAATTTTTTTCGGAATTGCATAACTTTTAGGCGGTCTAGTCTGTCTTGAAAAGTACATGTTTGTAAAAAACACTAGACTGCAGGATTCGTGATTGGTGGGGTTACTGGGCCCAATGCTAAGAATACTGGACTCTTGGTGGTCCAGTGGGTATTCGAGCCTCGCTAGATGCAAAAATACCCCCAAGGAAACATAAAAGATGTCATTCTTGCATTGAAGATAAATTTTCACAAGTGCGACAATTTTCCTTTTGCTACACACCGAACACAGCTTGGTGAACTTCCTTGTTTCAAAAACTTGATCGGCCGCTGCCGAGGATTATTAGCACATGTATAACAAAGTTTCAAGTATACCAAACAAAACAGGAAGATACTTCAACTTGAGCAAAATTTTGTCATTTGAACTTTTTTTTGTTTAAAGAAAAAAGAACCTCAGATGGATTCCTTTGCCCAATTTTATGAAGCTGTCTAAGAAACAAAAAAAAGCAGGGTACCAGTCACAAGTAACTGCATTAAACAACATTCTGTATGGTAACCTGTTTTTACAAAGCAACGTTTTTTTGTGCTGAGCAAATTTAAATACCTAACAGCTTCACAAAATCGCCAAAAAATCTCATTTTTATTATTTACTTCCACTTTGGAATACTACGTGCTTTAACAAATACTTTGATGCTAACATGCATCCAAACGCTAAGAGGAACTTCGAGGAAGCACATTTATTTCACAAGTTTTTGATGGAAAGCACTTTTTCAAATCCTTATCTAATTATTGTAGAGTCAACTAAGCAGACGGCTTATCAAATTTAGCTCCAACACGACGACAAGATTTATACTCGTGTCCGCGACTGGTAATCTTTGGCTTTGAAATCTTGACCAAATAAAATGTTTGAAAAGTTCAGACTTATTTAAAGAAACAAACAAATAAATTAATTAAAAGCTGGCATATGTTTCAGGCGGCTTTATTGCCACATTCAGTTTTGATAGAGACAGACATGCCTTCTTTAATAGTCAACTTCTGTCTTTATTTCTCTTGATGACATGTCATTACAACGGTGCCATTCCAGGTTATGTATAGTGTTCGCCATCTCTAACACCGCAAAAGCCCCCCCCCCCAACCATGTGACATAGCATGTGACATAGCATGTGACATAACATGTCTCGTTGACCCCAAGGTACCAGGGATCTCTCATTGATCCCACAGTCCTATGGATCTCTTGTTAAACCCACAATCCAATGTATCTCTTAACCCTCTTGCTGTCTGACCATTCAATACCATTCACTGTGGTTTTGAATGATAGATAAACTATGCCAGCCTGCAATATGATACCATGAGGGAACGCATGCACACAGTACACAGTTAGTTCTGTGCACAGTTGTGCCACCGTACACAACCTTGGCAGTCGAATGGTTTCAAATGATTGGTCAACTCCCTGGAAAATGTTGCCAAGAGTCACTGACAGTAGGAGGGTTAATGCCAATGAAACTTTGTCTCTGACATCAAAGAAGATCTGAGCTTAGCTTTTATATTTGTCTCTCTACCTGAGATTGACATCCCCAAAGTCTCTTTGAAAACATACCAACGATGCTAGCTTATCTTAAACATCACAAGCAGATCTGATCGTAGTCCTTTTATTTTTCAGTTTATCTCCCTGTGATCCAAAATGTCAGTCTCGTTGAACACATCATGCCGATGATGCTACCTTGTCTTAAACATCACAGCGGATCTGATCTTGGGCTTTTTCACTTTCTCTCTCCTCCTCTGATCGTACTCGTCATAGTCGTCCAGGCGGAACTTTGTGTCCTGAACGACGGCAGACTTGAGCCTCGCTCTGCCTCTCATCTTCTGCCGGAGGCCTTCCCTCTTCTTCTCCTGCTCCTGTTCCTCCCGCGTCTTGAGGTTCTTTGTCAGCCTCTGCTTGAGGTGCGCCTCCCGGCGTCTCAGCTCTCGCCTCTTGCGCGCCTCCTCCTTCACCTTCATCCTCTCTTCCTCCTCCCTATGTCGCTTCTCCTCCTCGAGTTGTCTGAGTCTCTCTCGCTCTAGCTCCTCAATACGCTGCTGAACCTCCTCTTGTTGTCTCACAACCTAAAAGAACAACAATAATAACGATTAATAATTTTAAATAGTGGCTTCTTATATAGCGCTCATATCCGTCACTCTGTGACGCTCAAGGTGCTTAAACATTCAGTATTTTCCTGCTACGTTTTGAAGTATTAGACCTATTCCTTTACATAGCACCATGTAATGGTTTACAAGGTGCTGTGGCACAATATGCTGCCAATCAAACCAGGAACACCGAGGCAAACCCCTCCTCTTTTCAATAAGTGCACTGGGTTCTTTTACGTACATTTGCAACACACCGGACTTAATAATGGTTTTAAAGTTTCTTGCTTAAGGACACAAGTGTCACGACCGGGACTCGAACCCATACTCTGCTGAGCAGAAACACCAGAGCTTGAGTCCGGTGCTCTTATCCGCTCGACCACGACACGCCAATAACGAGCACAGTGCGTAGAGCACAGTACGTAGAGATTTGTACTCAATCGTTGAGGGATGCCCTTCCCAGCAGTGCGCTTGGAGTAATAATAATAATAATATAATAATATGGAGGTTTTTATATAGCACTTCACACACCCGAAGGGCGTCTCAAAGCGCTTCACACTTATTACCCCTGGTCACTGGGCCATTAGTTTCATTCCTTAAACCATCTCAGCTCCCTGGGGAGTATACAGCCTGTGCTACAAATATGCGCTACTAAGCTAAATCAATCACAAGAACCATCTCTGCCCTCACAGGTACCCATTTTACCCCTGGGTGGAGAGAAGTAGTTATAGTTAAGTGTCTTGCTCAGGGACACAAGTGTCCCGACCGGGACTCGAACCCACACTCTGCTGAACAGAAGCACCAGAGCTTGAGTTTGGTGTTCTTAACCGCTCAGTAACATACCTTGACTCTCTCCAGGAGTTCAGTCAGTAACCTGATGGACTCTAGCTGCCTGAGTGCTATGAGCAGCTTGCGCTTTCCTCCAGCGCTATCCTGCGCTGTAACTCCTGCTCCTGTTTGATTCTCTTCTTCTCCTCTTGGATCCGTCTTCGTTTCTCTTCTCTCTGTTGCCGGCGCTCCTCCCGCCGTGTCAGCTTGGCCTGTTTGCGCTGCCTCTTGTATAACTCCTCCTGCTCTTTCCTCCTCCTAAGAGAAAGTTCCAAGATGTTAAAAAAAAAAAAAACCATCTTATTTTCAGTAATATACTTAAAGGAACATTACAGAATTGGTAATTGTAAAATATACTTTTGATCACAGATTTACATAAAACTTACACGGTCTAATGATGATGATAGTAGAAAACATCCCTTGAAATATTTCTGTCTGAAATGCCATATTGATGAGAAATGAATAAACTAATTTTCCGATTGGAGTTTATCGCTCAGTGAGCGTTTTATTCATTTGTTGAACCTATATGATTTCATGCAAATGTGTAATCGGTTTTTCACTATTTTTTCGTGACCCAGATGGCCGATCGATCTCAAACTTCTACAGGTTTGTCAGTTTATGTATATGGTGGATTACATAAAGTGCTTACACTGCCAGCAACTGTTTTGTTAGCAAAAACCAAATCTGTAATGTTCCTTTAAGACATTCAGGTTATCAAAAGTGAACACGGGATAAAAAGAATGAGTGTTCCAAAAAGCACTGGAAATCATCCAGAGGTAAATCAAGTTCTCAGAAATTTATAACACAAGATTGGTCGAGATTACCCACGGGTATGAACACAAAACCCAGTCTGTAGTTTCATTTAGCGTGAAAAGTACAATGTTTATGTGGAAAGCTTTTCTTACCAGACACAAAGGCCAAGACTATGATAATGGCCTCTGACACTTCCTGGAGTTCAAAGCCTATAACTAAGACAATAGCTTTGTAATGGATTGCAAGGCAAATTCCCCCCACTTCTTTTTAGTAACCCTTCAAAGACAAGGCAACAGCGCCCTCGTCTGGTGCAGTGCGAGGAGTAGTCTTATTTTTACCTTTCATCTTCCAGTTTCTTTTCCTCTTCTTCTCTTTCTAAGCGTTTCTGCTCTTCCCTGGCTTTCTCAAGTTCGATCAATCTCGTTCTTTCTTTCTCTCGTCTCCGGATAGCCTTGGCACTCATGTGACGGGTTTTATCAAAATCAACCTGAAGTGCAAAACAATTTATAAATCAATGGAAGATCCAATTTTGTTACAGGTGTGGGAGGAAAATCCCACACAATCAGGTAGGGACTGAAAACCCAATCTACATGCATGGCTCCAGGTCTGAGGTGGGATTCGATCCGGGGTCCACAGAGGTGAAAGGCAGGCAAAGAAACCACTAAGCCAACCTGAATAGTTGGTGAATAAGAAACCAGACTATTTCCCCTGTTAGCCTCGCTTTAGTTCACATGGATTTGTAGGGGGAATCCTGCTATAGCGGTAGAGGTTTACTAAGGTCTAGTACCTTGATGTCTGCTGTGTAGGCTTTGCCGTCCTTCCCCTCCTCTGAGCCCATCTCTTTCTTCAGTAGCTTCATGCCCTTCAGAGCGTCCATTGCCTTCACAAATCCAATGTACTCAGTATACTGAATGTAGACTTCAAACATCAGCGTACTGAAGGATGAAAACGTTCTGAAATTCCCCCCGATGACCTGAGACTCGTGTCTGTACGGGTCAAGCATCGGGACATCCACACTCCTGATCTCCCCGAGCAGCTCAAAGATCTTCTTGATGATGAGCTCACTGGGCTTGTCGGGCTCCGCCGTCGAGGAGAACCATTTGCAGGGGAGGCCCTCCAGCTTGATGGTATCCGGTCGCTCGCCGGGATTGTTCTCGTTCATGTTCTTGGCGTCGCGGAAGAACGAGTCCCAGTCGTGACGATTCGGGAAGTTGATCTTGGCCTCGGCCGCTCGGACTTTGAGCGGCTCGGGGAATCCACTGAGCTTGATGACCTTCCCGTCCAGTCTCAGAATGAGGACCTTGATGAGACTCTTGGCCTCCACCTCGGCCTCAAAGCGGAGGAACTCCAGGGAGCTCTTGCTGACTCGCAGGACCAGGAACGAATCGGGCTTGGCCATCCGCTTCAACTTCTCCATGACCTCCCAGTTGCTGATGGACTTCCCTTCCGTCTTCATCTGCGGGAGTGTTACGGAGATGTTGAGCTTGGCGATGGGTTTGAGGTACAGCCCGTGGGGACCGTGGAGCTCGACGGCCTCCGATTGGTTGAAACACAGCTGCGTTGTCATGATGTCAGATTTGTTGTTCTGAGGTGACCCACTGCAACATCGACTGAAGGTGGAGTACCTTCAGCCAACATTCACTGCAATATAGAAAAAAAAGAATGATTATTGAAAACTCAACAGCATCAAACATTCAGAACAATAATCAAATACAATCATGATTCATGGCCCCAATTTCATAGAGCTGCTTTAAAAGCACAAAAATAAGCCAAACACAAAACAATTATGCTTACCAGAATAAGGTTACCAAAATGCCATGTCAATAATGTACCATTTGGTTATGACTGGTACCCTGCTCATTTCTGCTTAGCAGGAAATCGTTAGGCAAAATTTTCTGCTTAAGCAGCGCTATGAAATTGGGCTCCACTCTAACTATATTAATATTATCTATGGACATATTATCTACATGTATGCCGATCACGTTAATTAGAATTGTCCATCATGGGCCGAACAAGGTGACAAATAATACAAATGTTAAAATGATAGAAATTTACAAATAAAATAAAAACCACAAGTTGGCACACTGTATGTACAAATATTATGACTGTTGACAACTATATTGATACATATTTAAAAAATAAAATTAAATTGATTTCCATTTCAATGCCACCTGCTTCAAAGTTTTATAAAAACAAATGGACATTCTCACGATACTGGTGCAGTTGTTAACGAATGACAACTGGTGTAAACATGATGGGGCAACCGATGCAAATAATGATCTAAAAGTAGATTAACAAGACAAGATCGTGTAAAAAGTTAAGCAACTTACTTAGTTGATATTTAGTGTTCCGTTCCACTGTCACAAATGCTTGATTATACAAAAGAAATCCACTTTCTTGTCATCGCAGCTCTGCATGTTTCTAGATAGTGTTATGTATGGAGATCCGTGCTCATATTATTGGTGGTGGAATCGAATACCCGGTATCGATAAAAGATTTAGGGTTTAGGATGGCAAGACTGTCCAGGATACTTTTGTTTACCGAATAATTTCGTTAACCGAATAATTGAGTTGCTAGTCGCATCTCCAACCGTTCATTAAGGAGGTCAATTATTCGATTGTCATACTTTCGTTTTTGTTTCCGAATAATAATAGTCAAATTAATCGATGCAAGTTTCATAAACTGAGGTCAAGGGTTAGGGTACACGTGCTTGTGTGACTTTCCACGTATGTCGTCAGAAATTAAAAAAGTAAGCCACTGCTGTCGTCCGTTCGGCACCAAAAGAACCTGTGGCCATAACAATGGCGAATGTTATTACAAAGTACACGGAACTTGCCGCTCAACAGGTAATTCTTCATCAGATTGCAGTTTTAATTTACACAAATTTCTTGCTTAGTTTCTCAAGCAAGGAAGTCGAATCATTTCATTTCTAGATTCAGTTAAACTTAAATCATGTTATTTATTCCTCCATGGATTGGAGCTCTGTACTCCTTCAAAAAAAGTTGACATCTGTGACACTTTTTCTGTGGTTTGACGTCAAAATCTTTTTAAAAGGAGTACAGCGCCCCAGTTACTAGGTGATATTAGGTCTAATGTTGCACATATTGTTGGTTTAGGCTACTCCTAGAATTATGAGGTTCCATGAACCTCATAGAGGTCCATGTACAAACTACAATACAAAACTTTTTTTCATTTACGTTTCTGCACCTGGAGTTCTCATTTGAAATCGGATCTCGCCAAAATTAGGCTCTACGTGTTCCTTGGAATCTCATTGAGCGTTGCATGGGTCAAGAAAATCCACTCCGCAAATTTAAAATTGTTAAAAAGCAATAAATTCTTACCGTCATTCCCAGTCCTCTTCAAACAGTGTGAGTGTTATAACAAATATGGCGCTTGCTGCGCTCGCAAAGGTCTACCGAACAAACTGGTACTCCGCGCGCAGCAACGCTGGTCCCGGCAACTGTAGGTTGGTTTTGTACACACATCATGTGACTCCAGCGCCATATTTGTTATAACACTCACACTGTTTGAAGAGGACTGGGAATGACGGTAAGAATTTATTGCTTTTTAACAATTTTAAATTTGCGGAGTGGATTTTCTTGACCCATGCAACGCTCAATGAGATTCCAAGGAACACGTAGAGCCTAATTTTGGCGAGATCCGATTTCAAATGAGAACTCCAGGTGCAGAAACGTAAATGAAAAAAAAATTTGTATTGTAGTTTGTACATGGACCTCTATGAGGTTCATGGAACCTCATAATTCTAGGAGTAGGTTTAGGCCGTGTGTTGTGTAAACTGAATATTGTTTTAAAGGTATTGACTATTGTACACTTTTGGTAACAGCTCAAAATCAGTGTCCACATTTTGTGTGATTTAACAGATGCATGAACAAACAAACCTGTAGAAGTTTGAGCTCAATTGGTCATCGAGGTCACGAGAAAATAGTGAAAAGAGATCTTATGTGTTTTCTAGTTTTTCAAATTATCGCGCGCGATAATTACTATTGTTTTACTCGTTTCTCAGAAACGATAGCATTTTAGGCAGAAATATTTTAAGGAACCCTTTCTACCATTACTTACTTTAAATCATGTAAGTTATGTGTGAATCTGTGAACATTGTGTTTTTCGATCTTACCAATAGTGTACAGGGCCTTTAATATAGTATTATTAGTATTCTATAAACTAATGCGGGTTATTGACATTGTTACTATGATGGACCATAGACCTTCTGTTGTGTTCGGAGTAAACATGATAAATAAATTTAATTTATTTAAGTTATTTAAAGATAAAGAGTCTACAGTTGAGTTTAGTTGTGCAAATTACTAAAAACATGGAGGTAGAATTAGAATAGAACATGACTGAGTATGATAACAATAACATTAACACTAATGACTAAGTAATACCGAGCTCTTTGAGCAAGTTTGGGTGCTAACTTTGTCAATTTGGGGTTTGCATCTTGCATACATGGTCTGTTTTTCACTTGAACGCATCTAGTCAATCAACCGGTCAATTAAACTAGTTCGTCATTGTGTTTTGTTGAGCAGACGATAAGATTAGCAAATGTTAGCACGCCATGTTCTATTATTTTTCCACTCTTTTCTCTACTCTGGTGCAATAATTATCTCACTGTCATATAAATCAAATCTGACTGAAGAAACAGTGCAGTTGGACAAGGTAGTCAAACCACCCAGCATTCCAGTGACATCTAGATCGACTATGGTTAAGTCCAGTCGACTCTAGTCAGCGACCAGAACTTGCTCTTTAATTGAGTCACCGGTCATGTTGCTTGAAACTTTTGTAGAGTGAGATATAGGATTGCTTCTCATCACAATGGGTACTTCAGCTCACAATATATTTTCGTTGGGTCAACGTTGGGGAGCACGTTGATATGTCCAACACTTGCATCGAAGCTCGGTGTTCTCCAAACGTAATGCCATTTCTAAAATGTATTCTCTTTCAGGTAAAATAATAAAAAAGGCGGCAATGAAAATAACTTATTATCATTTGAGCCGCCGAATTAGACAATAAAACTATTTTCACAAGCAAGTTTAAAACTTATCCATGCAACTTTTAATGCATTAAAGTTTGCGCTTTTCTCTACATTTTAGAGTCCCTCTGACCATGGAGGTAGACTCTCCACTTGGATAGGAATTGCAGGGTGGATATGATTTATGAATAATGAACTGACGTGGTCAAGAAAATTGTGACATGGTTCATTTTCATGAAAAGCTTCAGACAAGAAATTCAGTCACTTAATTCTTCAATCATCAGCTCACTGATTAGGAGCAAGTTTACAGAAAATCTAAATATTTCAACTTTTCCATTGGGAATGATGAGTAACTTATCATTAGCCATTTTTGTTGTGCACTGATACATGTATGACTACAGGGCTCGAATTTGGGGGAAAAATCCACAAGACCACAGGACTTGTATCACAAAATGTTTACTGGACCAGAAATAATTTTACAAGACCAGATTCAAACTGAGAATTGAACAAGCACAAGACATGTGAGAAGATTTACCTCATTTGTCTTTAAGGTTACTAAAGGGTGTTGTGGCCGAGCGGTTTGGAACACCGAACTCAAGCTCTGGTGCTTCTGTTCAGCAGAGTGTGGGTTCGAGTCCCGGTCTTGACACTTGTGTCCCTGAGCAAGACACTTAACTATAACTGCTTCTCTCCACCCAGGGGTAAAATGGGTACCTGTGAGGGCAGAGATGGTTCTTGTGATTGATTTAGCTTAGTAGCGCATATTTGTAGCACAGGCTGTATACTCCCCAGGGAGCTGAGATGGTTTAAGGAATGAAACTAATGGCCCAGTGACCAGGGGTAATAATTGCGATGCGCAGTAGAGTATATTCATATAGGCATTGCGCAATATAAATGTCCTTAATTATTATTATTACTACTAAGTATGTTTCAAGTCATTATACTCAAAGTCAACATTTGAACGTAATTTGTTTTTGTTCAAGACGTTATATAGAGTGAGGTACATGTACATGAATTGTTATTGAATTGAAACCACAAGACCACCGGACTTGTCCAGTCATGAGTTTACTGGCCCAATGCTAAAATCACTGGCCTGGGGCCTGCGGTCCAGTGTCAAAATCGAGCCCTGGACTATGATGCATGATTTTCTTCACGACTTTTAAATTCTTACAGAGCACTCCCCCTCCCCAGGAAATACATTTTAAAGGCAGGGTATACTTTTGGTAATTGTCAAAACATGGGATCCTCACTTGGTGTATCCCAACAGATGGGTAAAATAAAAAACCTGTGAAAATTTGGGCTCAATTGGTCATCCAAGTTGCAAGAAAAAAATGAAAAGAAAAAATACCCTTGTTGCTTAGAATTGTGTGCTTTCAAATTTCTGAGAAAGATGCGTAAAGCCTTCTCCGATCCAAACTTGTGGGCGAAAAATTACCTCTTTCTCTAAAACTGCATTACTTTAAAGGGGGCGTTTCTAACAGCTCTCCAGTGCTCTTTACTAAGTAGGTTTTTTTATGGTCAATTAACACCCTGCCTCTAAACTATGAATATGAAATATTTTTGTTTTGTAGGAGGCTGAGATTGCGAAGTTGAAACAAGATATTCTTGCTTTGCAAAATGGAGAGGTTGAGTTATCACCGGAGGTAGAGAAACTCAAGACTGAGAACCAGAAACTCAAGTATCGTCTTGGACACCTACTTAGGGTGAGTGTTATATAATCATTATTATAATAATGATTTGGTTTTAGCTGATCACCTCTCCAATAATTAAAATTCATCCGACCCCTTTATTTATTTTCCTGTCATTTTTCTACCCTAAAATGTATAGTCTGGTAATGTTTCTAAAAAATGGAGTTAAAATGTCTGATTGTAGGTTTGCTACTTTTTTTAAATATTAATTTTTTTAATGAGATATCGCCTAACCCACAAGGCCAGATGGCCACTTACAGGTGAGGGCTACACTTAACTGATTTGGGCTGTCGACCCAAATCAACTATCACCAGGGGCATGTTGCCACCTACTCCTGGGGCTGAAACAGGGTTACCCTCTTCACAGTCCGTAAGGATACAGGCATGGGTATCATCCACTAGGAGCCTGGCTAGTAGAGGCACCAACGTCTTAGCTGTTACGAAGCAATTATGGTTAAGTGCCTTGCTCAAGGGCACAAATGTCATGACCGGGATTTGAACCCACACTGTGCCGCTGACAACACCGAAGCTTGGGCCCGGTGTACTAGACCGCTCAGCCATGACACTTATCAGAGGCAATTGCCTCCATTGCCCTAGGTCATTGCCTTGGTACCCCCTTGAAATGTTCCAAAAGGAAATTGACAATTTCCTCATCTAGATGTGAAGTTAACTAAAGAGAAAACGCCTTGGTTCATTTGCCCTTTCAAAAACAAAGCATCAGCCCTGTGATGGAGCCTTTTTAATTTTGCCTCTTGTGATAAAGATCCCGAACCAAACATCTTCCTCTCGTGTAATGATTAAAGGCGGTGGATACTTTTGGTAATTACTCAAGAAATACAACACCATAAAAACTTACTAGGTAAGGAGCACGTGAGAGCTGCTGATAGTATAAAACATTGTGAGAAACGGTTCCCTCTGAAGTGATATAGTTTTTGAGAAAGAAGTAATTTCTCACTAAAATATTTGAATCTGGAAAAGGCTTCATGCCTTTCCAGCCATTTGAAAGCACACAACTCTATGCAACAAGCCCAAGTTGAGCCCAAATTTTCACAGGTCTGTGATTTTATGCACCTGTTGGGATACACCAAGTGAGGATACTTGTCTTTGACAGTTACCAAAAGTATACCCTGCCTTTAACCCTCCTACTGTCAGTGACTCTTGGCAACATTTTCCAGTGAGTTGACCAACCATTTGAAACCATTCGACTGCCAAGGTTGTGTACGGTGACACAACTGTGCACAGAACTAACTGTGTACTGTGTACTTGCATTCCCTCATGGTATCATATTGCAGGCTGGCATAGTTTATCTATCATTCAAAACCACTTGAATGGTATTGAATGGTCAGACAGCAAGAGGGTTAAATTGGTCAATCAGTTGACCTAGTTAATTTGTCCAACTTTGCCTTTAGAGCATCGAAGAGGAAGAGAAGAACCCTCCCATGGCTTCCGAAGACGCCAACGTGATGACCAACATCAGCCAGCAGTTGGAGACTGTATTCGGCATGGCGATCAGGGCTTCGTTCCCGGAGCTGCCCAAGCCAGCAGTCGCCGTAGAGCCCAGCAAGAACGAGCGCTTTGGAGATTACCAATGCAACAGCCCTATGGCTATCGCTCAGGTAAGTTAACAAGGTTACTTTAGCATGAAAATACGCTTGCTTGCAATCAAGAACAGGGCGAATGTCCTTACGTCACAACCTCAATTTTTATCTTATTTTGACTGCCCTGTATGTTGGTTTGTTGTGTCAATGTCCAAATGAATAACAATAATAATAACAACAATGAAAAGAGTAATTTTACTTGTTTTGCATCACGTAAATTTGGTTCATACACACTCTCATGGGTAAAAAAATACTGCAAATTGCATAAAGCTGCTTAATAATGGTGCTTAATCATTTTCTGCTAAGCAAAAGTAAGCAAGAAACCAGTCACAAATGGTACATGTAACCATGGTATTTGGGTTGGTAACCTTACTCTGGTATTAAGCAAAATTGGCATGTGCTTAAGTTACTTTTTGTGCTTGGGCAGCTCTATGAAACTGGGCCCGGGTCACCAGCCGGGTTACCAGCCAAAATGTCACTTGACGTACGTTCGCTCGTCTACCCGTCAGCACCTGATTTGTAAGAGCATTCAGTTGGTTATTTTCCCAGGACCTGCATAATGACCCCAGGTCACCTTTTTCCTGTTTACAAAAACATTGTCTCTCAGCGTAAAATCATATATCGAAATAGATTGATGCACTTATTAAAACTTTGATTTGACTCAATTGTTGTCAATCTCATTATTGTGATGTTATGGTTTCAGTTGAATTACAAAATGTAAGATTGAAACAGCCAATCAAAAGATGAATAATAGACTGTACAAATTTCATGTTTATTTAAACGTTTAAAGGCCCTGTACACTATTGGTATGATCGAAAAACACAATGTTCACAGATTCACACATAACTTACATGATTTAAAGTAAGTAATGGTAGAAAGGGTTCCTTAAAATATTTCTGCCTAAAATGCTATCGTTTCTGAGAAACAAGTAAAACAATAGTAATTATCGCGCGCGATAATTTGAAAAAACAGAAAACACATAAGATCTCTTTTCACTGTTTGCTCGTGACCTCGACGACCAATTGAGCTCAAACTTTCACAGGTTTGTTTGTTCATGCATATGTTTAATCACACAAAATGTGGACACTGATTTTGAGCCGTTACCAAATGTGTACAATACCTTTAAGTGCATGATTTTGTTGCCCTTACATGTTACTTGGGAACCCAAGATTCTAAAAAAATTTTTGTTTATGTGCAGGACTCGCATGGTTTAGTGCCAAATATTTGTTTCCAATTTGTATATTGAATGAGGTAGCTTTGTTGACATGGCTGAAACTTGGCTGAATTTCTACATTTATTTGCACTGATGCCATTCAACGTTCGAGTTTTCAATTGAGTTTTTAAAATTTTATTCATTATATTTTTTAATAAAATGCCCGGAATGTATTTTTGTTATGTCTATCTTCACTCCCTCAACCTTTTTAATTTCCCCTCCCCCCTCTCCCTCTCTGCAGCAACTCCGAGCGATTGGAAATAAATGTTCACCAAATGAAATTGCCAAGGCTGTCGTGAAGAACTTACCACCTTGTGACATCATAGAAAAGGTATGTGGACCTGAACACAATTTGTTGTGTTGCCGACTTTATCCTTAAAACAGACAAACATCTTGTAATTTTTTGTTTGTTTGTAATTTTTTCTTTTGATCGGGAATGGAATACAACAAGAATAGAGAAGAAAAAAGATGAAAAAGGTATCAGTATTTTATCCACTAGTGACCAGGATTTCTGCGGATCCTTTAAAAATGGATGAAGCTTGCAGTGAATTTTCTTTTCAGCTCGTAGAGAACCAAATTATGCTGCGTGTAAAAAAGTACCAAAGTGTGAGTGGGGGTAGCTGTATCCCCTACTTTATTCACTTATTTTTGGTTATAATTTTTTTTTAAGGGTAGCATTAAAAGGGTTTTAAAAGGTCTTCGATTTGACTTTTTAAAGTGTGCAGATACCCTTACAGCTTTACAACGATACCCTTACAACTTAACTCCCTGTAATTTAACTAGTAACCACAAACCCAAAGTTCTAAATAATTTCTCAAAGCAATCAAAGCATTTGTTAACCAGTGAGACTGTGGCGTAACATAAACAGCGCCCAAACAGCGCCCTCACCGAGGGAAGATTGATCAATGGCTGAGGGTTGTGCAACCGAGGCACGTATTACACGTGCGAGTTTCCACTTGTTGACCTTGGTGATGTTGGCCAATGCAAAGGGGTCTATAAAGTTCATTCAACCAATCAAACACCGCAACTTTTTTCCTCGGCCAATCAGATCTTTGCTACTGAGCCTCTTGCTGATGAACCTGGTTTATCCTTGGATCAGCATCCAATCAGAAGTTGGAGTAGCATTTGTCATCCAATCAGCACATTGCTGCATCGTGTTGGCTAGTGTGTTATCCCTTCTTCTTCTTCAATTATTATTTTTACAAAAATGCCAGGTTGACATTGCTGGCCCTGGTTTCATCAACATCCACATCAGACGACCCTTTGTGGCCACGGTGATCAGTGACATTCTGAACAAGGGAGTCCGGCCACCGAAGACGAGCGACAAGAAACGGGTCGTTGTTGACATGTCCTCGCCAAACATTGCCAAGGAAATGCACGTAGGTCATCTAAGGTCAACCATCATCGGCGAGAGCATCTCTCGACTGCTGGTGTTTGCAGGTGAGGACGGGGTACCAGCTTAAGTAATGAGTCCAAATCCCACTATACATTCTAAGAAGTATCCCACTACTAATTTAACCCTCACTGCTGATTGACCATTTGAAACCAGTTCCATTCCCAAGGCTCAAAATTAACCAGGCATGAAATTCTTCCTACCTAAGTCCGATATCCGATTTTGGGGCGCTCAGAAAATTAGGAAAATTGCTATTAAGTAACAAACCACAAGGGAAACTGACTGGGTAAATTTTTATATAATTTGGGGTTGAACAAAGAAAAATTTACTAGAGCGGGATTTGAAACCAACGACCTCCGGATTAATCAGCACTCTACCAACGAGCTACCTAGCCATGATGTTGGCGGTCTCCCTATTTTGCCACTATCTTTGTTGGGGGGTGCCAGTCAGAAGCCATGCAACCTGCAACTGCTGTATAGCCAGAGATCACACCCAAGCTTACGATACAACCTGGGAAGCGGCAGCAGAGGGATCACTTTTAGACCACAATTCCAACGAGACCTTGTTTGAACTGCATTTTCCTTAATTTTTGGCTTACAATGACCGAACACGTTTCAATCCATGAATGACACCAATAAAAGCCATACCAGGGAAAATGTCTTCAATCTGGGGCGAAAAACAGCAAATGCAGGTATCCGTTTTTTTTTTAACGTTCGTTTATGAACTCCCGTATCTGTTGTTCACTTTCATACATGCCACGATTACACGTCACGTGAGCACACAAAGTGTTGGGTACTCACATCCAGACATGTATCCGTAGACTGACTCTGATGAAGTGATTTGATATTGATTTGGCACCTTTTTGATCTTGTAGGTCATGACATCCTGAAGGTGAACCATCTGGGCGACTGGGGTACCCAGTTTGGGATGCTGATCGCCCATCTACAAGACCGCTTCCCAAACTACCTGAGCGAGTCGCCCCCTATCTCGATCTACAGGCATTTTACAAGGTACTCTATTATTTTAATTCTGAGATATATTTCCAAAAGCAACGAGCACCGTAACCCTAGGTAGAGAGGTGAAGGCTAACTTGTTGTTACCCATGTGGGCTGTTGCTAGGTTGTTACTAATGGTGGGCGGATGGGTTGGTCAATTGACCGTATTTTTGACCGCATGAGGGCGCTTTCAAGGGAAATTTCCTTGCATCACAACTACAGTTTTATCTTATTTTGACTTTGTGTGTGTTGTATTCTTGTATCAATGGCCAAATTAATAATAATAATGATGTTAACAACAATTAACAAACGGTTCATACTACCTATTTTGTATGATGTGACTTTGGTTCACACACGACCTCACATGGTAACAAATTACGGCAAACTAATGTGTAGACTGGTTGACTTATTTTTTTATTTTGTTTTCATCCTCTGAATGTCTCAGGAGTCTAAAGTTCGTTTTGACGAGGATGCCGAGTTCAAGAAGCGAGCGTACTCGCTGGTGGTCAAGCTACAAGCTAAGGAGCCAGACATCATCAAAGCATGGACCATGATCTGTGACATCTCGTACAAAGGTATAACGGCTCCGCGTAAAGACTGGTGGTACTTTAGCTGCAGAACCATCACATCATATCCTGTTGATTATTGTTTTTTATTTTATCGTTTTTGGATTGATCCTTGGAATGCAGGTGTGGGAACTTGATCTTTCTTGATGGATGTTAAATTTGCACCGGGGATAAAGAATATTATTTGGTTTAACCCTTTCACCAATGTGTGTAAAGCACTGTATACTCTGTACTTCCCCAGTTCTGTGAAAAAAATCCGCAGGCATATTACTCGGTTGGGATTCGAACCCATGACCTTTGCCATTCTAGAACAGATGTCTTACCATTCTTGATAGATGTTAAATTGCACCGGGGATAAAAATACTATTTGGTTTGCCCTTTCACCAATGTGTGTAAAGCACTGTATACTCAGTACTTCCCAGAGTTCTTTGAAAAAAAATCCACAGGCATATTACTCGGTTGGGATTCGAACCCACGACCTTTGCCATTCTAGAGCAGATGTCTTGCCAACTAGACGAGATTACCTGGAAGCTAGCTCATTCTGATCATTCTCCTCTCCCTCGTCTGTTCATGTCTGTCTTTTCCCCCAGTTTTCCCGTCTTACTATGTGTGGGATAGCATGCTTCTGAGCAACAGTAATTTAGTTTCCATCTGTTGTCCCTGACCCGCATAGTACTGTTTTGGTCCTTTTGTTGGGTAATGTTTCTTGTGTCCTTCCCCAGATTGACTTCTCGTACTTTTTTTTACATTTTTCGTTTTCCCCCTTGATGATAATTCTGGCTGTTCTCTATGCTCATCTAGTTGCCTTCCTGTCGTCATCATTTTTTGTACTTTGCTATTCTGTATGTGTCATGGGCTATGCCTTTATTTCTTGCTTTGACGGTTTTCTGTTTTCGTTTCATAGTTTTTTTTATTTGCCTTGTGTCTCTTTTTGTAATTTGTATTGTTGTGGTCGAATAAAATGATAATAAATTATATATTTAAAGGAACATTACAGAATTGGTAACAAAAAAACTTGTAAAATATACTTTTTGATTACATAAAACTTACACAGTCTAATGATGATGATAGTAGAAAACATCCCTTGAAATATTTCTGTCTGAAATGCCATATTTGATGAGAAATGAATAAACAAATTTTTCGATTGGAGTTTATCGCTCAGTGAGCGTTTTATTCATTTGTTGAATCTATATGATTTCATGCAAATGTGTAATCGGTTTTTCACTATTTTCTCGTGATCCAGATGGCCGATCGATCTCAAACTTCTACAGGTTTGTCAGTTTATGTATATGGTGGATTACATAAAGTGCTTACACTGCCAGCAACTGTTTTGTCAGCAAAAACCAAATCTGTAATGTTCCTTTAAACTAAGGTCGTGTCTGAATCGATGGCTTCATTCTTGGCTATGGCTGGATTGCTGAAAAGCATTTGTTTGTGCCTAACAGCTTAGGCCAACAGGACAGGATAGGATGAATTCTTATTTAGATTGTTCTCCTTCTTTGCAGCTTTCGGAGAGATTTACGAGCGTCTTGGCGTGAAGAACCTGATTCCACGTGGGGAGTCTTTCTACCAAGACATGATGATGCCGACAGTAGAGATCCTAGAAAGAAACGGTGAGGAGAGCACACACTCTAACATATAACAACCCCCAAATCCTCCGTCCCAGAATACATTTGGACAATAGCACTCCGTACTGATGACATCACTTTTGCTCAAAGTACCCACCCGGCTTACAGACAAACATTCTACCACTTGAGCAATCACCACATCATCGACGCGCCAAATATTACTAGTTGTGTAGTCAGTACACGGGAGTAAACATAAAGCTTGTACTCGCGTATGTTTGTGACATTTGACACGTTTGTCTGAGATCCGGGTACTGAGTGTCTATTTTTTAGCATGAGTGCAGAGTGCTGTTCCACACTGATTGGCCTTAAAGATAACTTTGTAAGAGAGGCATATGAGAGTCGAGCAAAAATGACTAAGTCTGTTCCAGTACATTCCAAGTCTGTTCATGATGGTTCATTGCCCCCCCCCCCAACATTTTAAATGACAAGGTCATTTGAACAGTGTTCATATGCGACAAAGTGGCCTGGAAAGTAACAAAGAATGTTTTGTTAAACACTAAATACTGTGCCAGTAACATTCCTATCCCTTAAAGATTATAAGCAGTAGAACTGAGATACTATTGTCGGTATTAAGAAAATAACAATTGGAAATAGGAAAATAAGTCATGCAGACATTTTGTGACAAAGTCTGTCCATGTTTGGTTGTAACAATTTTGTTTTATATAATTTCTTAAATAACCAGGAAAGGGGCTTTCTTTATTTTGGACTGGGAAACTATCGCTAAGGGTCTGTGCGATTGGTTTCCGGTCATCAAATGTAACACAAGAATACAAAAGTCACGTCCCCTTGCCCCTTCCAGCGTTAACTGGTTAAGATTGTGCACAACTAACAGCTAGCTATTGGGGGCTCACATTTGTAAATCAACAGCGGTGAAAACTACATATATATCCATTGCTTTTCGGTTGACAAATCATTCATTTTGTTAATGTTTTTTTTCAACATGGATGCTGGTTTTTCTTGTTGACATTGACTCAGGCTTTGCGCAGCTTGAGGAAGGGAGGAAGATCATGTTCACAGACGCCGGCAAAGTGCCGTTGACGTTGGTCAAGTCGGACGGAGGGTTCACCTATGATACGTCGGACATGGCCTGTATCCGATATAGGATTTTCGAAGACAAGGCTGACTGGCTTCTCTATGTTGTTGATGCAGGACAGGTAAGATAGCCGGAAAGAGGGTGGGGGGAGGGGAAGGGCTGTGCTAGCCAGGGGGCATCTTGATGTCTTTTGGACATGATGCTTTGAACTTTCACAGCCTCCTTTTTTTTTCTTGTTCTATTGATGTGTTTTTAAATTTGCAGCAAAATTTGGGAACAAGGTTGTTGCTTGTACCGGTGTGGGTGTGGTGGCTATTGTTGTAATTGCTACCCATTCCCCAACTCGGACTGTTGTTGTCTTAACTGTTGTTATGACATTTTCACCCATGGGCTATTCTGTCATGCGGCTGTTGGCTCCCTGACGGGGAGCCACCTTCTTACTTGCGAGAGACAGCCGTCGGAAATCCGAGGGCTGTTTCTCGCACGTGCACTCACACCCGCTAGCGATAAATCCACAGGCTTGCTATTCCAAACACTAGATTGATAATATGTTTCTATATTAATGTGTTTGTCATTTATGTAGAATTGTGATTGATTGTTTTTGATGATAAATGAACTTTTACTTTGTGTCACCGTTGTGTTGGTGTAAAAGTAACTGCAAATATTTAAACTCGATCCATGTTAATTTTTTCGTACTTATGTGTTTTTTCTTTCCGCAGTCCTTTCAATTACATTTCTTTTTGATTGTGCTATGCCAATACATATTTATAACTTGTCACATTATATTCATACAATCTGCATTTGCAGAATGAAGAAATGTTTAACATTGATAGGCTATTGTTTGTCTGGATAGTGCTGAGAGTATTATTTAAGATGAATTTGACATCATTCAAATGCATTGTTGCTGCTATTATTTTATTGATCAATTGTTCTACATATATGTGACCTTTGATTTTATATTGTATGAATTGACTTCATGTTTAAATTGATGGAGGCATATTTATTGCATCCCTCCAAAATATGATTTTTAAAATATTTTTCGCCCAATTTCTATTCTACTTTAACCTCTTTGTACTCATTGTATTTATTTTGATTGGATTTGGAGAAAATTGATTATTGATTGATTGATTGATAGATTGAATGATTGATTGATTTGAATGATTGAATCTTGATTTTTGTCTTAAAATTGTATTTGCAATTCTCATCAGTCATTATAACATACTGAATTCCACTCTTTACGTCTTTATCATGCCGTCTTTTCACTCTTCATTTTCAGTGTACTCAAACCAAGGCTGGGAGGCAAAAAAAACAGTCTGGCTCCTTGACATAAAATGAGCATTAGAACTATCTCTGTCATGGTGTATACGGGACACCTGTCAAAGAAAGATGGCCTCACTATGGGAAAAAGTCAATAGTCATAACATTCAACTTTGTATAAAGACACATGCACCTTGGCTAAATGATACTTTGATTTTTTTTTTTATCATCAAGTGCATTTCCGAACAAAGAATCATCTCAATTTTAAACAACTTCTGTTTTTACTTTCTGCTTTCACTTTTGTTTGGTGAATGTATTGACACGGTTAACCCTCTTGCTGTCTGACCATTCAATACCATTCACTGTGGTTTTGAATGATAGATAAACTATGCCAGCCTGCAATATGATACCATGAGGGAATGCATGTACACAGTACACAGTTAGTTCTGTGCAAAGTTGTGCCACCGTACACAACCTTGGCAGTCGAATGGTTTCAAATGGTTGGTCAACTCACTGGAAAATGTTGCCAAGAGTCACTGACAGTAGGAGGGTTAATTAAATAATACATGTGTTTTGTTTCAGGTTATTTTTTTATGACACTTTCTTGTGCTTAACTCTATTTCCTGCTTTATTTAAATTACCTTTATTTACCGATACATTTAACCCCATTCCCCCGTAACCGAAATCCTTTTACTTAATGACCACCCGCTTTGACATACATGTCCCTCACAGCCCCCACCATAGTCTGTGTTTAAGGACTTCAAATGTTTCTAGTCAATGTATCTAGTCAGTGATTAGAATGTCATTGCAGTAATTGCAATTAGGGAATTCAATGTTTACTCATGTGTTATATAGATAATAGGTATCAGAAATATATATGTTGTTTAACCCTCCTACTGTGAGCGACTCTTGGCAACATTTTGCAGTGAGTTGACCAACCATTTAAAACCATTCGACTGCCAAGGTTGTGTACGGTGGCACAACTGTGCACAGAACTAACTGTGTACTGTGTAGATGCATTCCCTCATGGTATCATATTGCAGGCTGGCATAGTTTATCTATCATTCAAAACCACAGTGAATGGTATTGAATGGTCAGACAGCAAGAGGGTTAATTGCCATTAGGGAATGCCATGTTTACTCATGTGTTATAGAGATAACAGGTATCCGAAATATGTAACTCTCTGAGTGGATTTTGCATCTTGACTCGTTGACTCTCACATTTATGAACGACAATGGTCGGCATGTCAAAATCGTACAAAATTAGTCACAGTTTTTCTGAGACTGTGGTCAGTGTAATGGGAGTAACAATAGAACTGCCCTGAAGCTTTCAGAGTTTAATTAAATGAACCGATTAAGTACACAAACTTAGTTCAGGCTTAGCACAGGTTACCAGCCAAAATGCCACGTAATGTACACTGCTTGTAGCGGGTACTTTGCTTATTTATGCTTAGCCAATAAAGTTGCTGAGCAGGTTTTATTTTCTAAAGAGCTTTATGAAATCAGGCCTTGGATCTTTTGAGGGATTAATAAGTAGTGAACATGTAGGCTTACCTCTTATAATTAAAAATGTTTTTCAAAACAAAACTGTTTACACCATTCAATTATTGTTTTGAGTATAACAAAAATATCAAATAGGGATTCATAAATATTATTAATAGTAACTATTTTGTTTGTTTACTTTAATCTTTGGTGCTTTAGAGCATACACTTGGAGAATATATTTGCCGGAGGGAGGATGGCAGGCTGGTACGACCCTGCCAAGAAGCGAGTTGAACACATCAGGTTTGGGGTCGTCTTGGGAGAAGACAAGTAAGACAAAAGGAAATTCATGCTGTTTTTACACAATTATTTTTCGTTAAAGACTAGAGTTTTGGAATGAAGCTAAAAAAAAAATCATCAAATCTTGTTGGTGATCGTTTGAAGATTTTGTTTTGGGAGTACTGTTACACCCCGTGCCAAAACCAGGCAATTCTCAGAAATGGTAAAACGGTGTTAAAGGTGAAGAAAAAACGGACATCACTGTTGATATCAATTTGATGTGATGTCTTTAACCCTCCTACTGTGAGTGACTCTTGGCAACATTTTCCAGTGAGTTGACCAACCATTTGAAACCATTCAACTGCCAAGGTTGTGTACGGTGGCACAACTGTGCACAGAACTAACTGTGTACTGTGTAGATGCATTCCCTCATGGTATCATATTGCAGGCTGGCATAGTTTATCTATCACTCGAAACCACAGTGAATGGTATTGAATGGTCAGACAGCAAGAAGGTTAACGCTCTATATGTTGAGGAAATACTTGCCCTATAGGCCGAAATTAGGTGTTATTTGAAAGTTCTTCTCATTTATCTGATCAGCAAATATATTCACTTCTGAGTTTTGGCAGGTGGCTGGCATGGAGTGTCACAAATTTGCAGTCTTTTTTGGGGGAGGTGGTGAATTTTACTTTTAGTATTGCTTATTGGATGATTTTTAATTTTTAATTTTTTTTATTTTTCAGGAAAAAGTTCAAAACTCGTTCTGGTGATACTGTACGGCTAGCAGACCTCTTGGACGAGGGAATGAAACGGTCCTTGGATAAGTTGAAAGAGAAAGAAAGGGACAAGGTAATGACAATGAGAGTTTGAATCGGTTAAAGGGAAGGTACATCAATGTTTCTAGGATGAGGAATCTTGCCGACAATTAACACACTATGCTGTCACCGTGGTCAGGTGGTTATACTGCTGGACCTGCAATCACAAGGTTGTGGGTTCGAATCTGGCAAAGCAAATCCTGATCTCACAATGACTAGAATAAGTATTATACTCGGACTCCAATAACAACAAATACACACATGTTGTGAATTAATGCCACAGTCAAATTCAACTGTTTTTATTTTGTGCCGGATACCGAATGTTTTTGGGCAAACCGGACACGAACACATAACGGCGGGTACACCAGACCCCAAAAAGCCGGTTCGCCAGACCCTGACAAAGGGGGTACACCAGACCCCAAAGTTGAGTTACTGAATCACAATTTATTGACTTGTGTAATTCATAGACGTTAAACCAATGTTTGTATGGGAGAGATTGGCTGTTGCCAGCTTGGCGTTTATATCCCCTTGTGGGAGCTTTGTCAAGTTCCCTTGTTGGGAATATTATCCAAACAAACAAAACAAAACACACCATGCAGTCAGTCTGGGAAAAATTCATCAAATTTGGTGGTCAATAAAAAAAAAATTTGGTGGCTGTTCAGTATTTGGCTTTTTTGCAGCAACAAAATAAAGCAGTCGTGGTTTATTGGGACTTCAATTGCCCTTTCCTCGACTTTGACAGTATTTCCCATGGAGATATTTCACTAGTATTGGCAAAAGTGTGACCTTTGTAATTAGTGAGCTTTCAGATTTAAAACCACTCCTTTATGTTTTTCGAATATTACCACTGCTGTTGTTTGTCTTGAAGTTTTTGAAATTGAGGCTACAGTTCGTTGTGTTGGTGCAACAAGGTCGTAACTCCATTGTGCAACAACGTTGTATCTCTTCGTTCGTTTACTTTGCGTGTGCATTCGGGTTATTGCTAAGCGAGATACAACCTTTTGACATTCCAAAACTCTATATTTGGAGATACAACCCTACTGCATCGACACAACGAGTTGTTGGGTTTGCACAATGTTCAGAGGGAAACATACTATGGGTACTTGTCTAGATCTAAAGTTCCTTGCCTGGTGTTTCCTCTTTCAGGATACACTCTCCTTCACACAGCACCCCTAGCCCTGGAGGTCTTTCATTCTCATATAGCAGGCATGATATTCTTCCTACTTAAGTCTGAGTTCCGTTTTTGTTCTCCCCTTGGAAAAAATCCGGGGCAAAAATTGATTAAACAGTCTGAGAAGTCTATTAAAGCCTACACCATATGTACATGTCTGTCAGCCATTGTACTCCACAAAATTATGACAATAAAAACTTACTTGGTGAGAGGCATTGCAGCTGTTGATAGTATAAACTATTTTGAGAAAGGATTTCTTTCGAAGCAATGTGGTTTGGTTAAATTTTTCACCCCAAAACATCTGAATCTGAGAATTGATTAATGCTTGACAGTGTTTTTGCTGTTTTTTCAGCAAGTAGACACTGTATTCAGCTGAAACTTTTACACATGACTTTAATTGTGTTTTTTGTATTGTGTGGATAAATTTGCTTATATATATATCAAAATAACATTGACAAAACCAATCTACCTTTAAAAGAACAACTAATTTAAACCTGATTGAGAACACACTATGTAGCTTTAGTAACTGTAGCCATTTTAATCACTCTTCTGAACTTCTCATTTCTATCTTAAAGGTATTGTCTGAGGAAGAGCTGCTGGCAGCCCAGCGCTCTGTAGCGTACGGCTGTATCAAGTATGCCGACTTGTGCCACAATCGGGTCAACGATTACGTCTTCTCATTTGATAAGGTAAAGCGTTGGTCGGATTCTGCGTGCACTGCGATGGTGCAGAGCATGTGAGAAACAGTTTTGTCGTGTGATTGAGAGAAAGTTTAATTAATGAATATGCGAATCGTTGTTGTTGTTATAGCTCTAGTTAACCCTCTCATTACCGAATTGTTTGGACATAAACAACCGCTGGTCACCGCATTGTTTGACCACTCAAGCGTGAAGCACACAATCTTACACAACAGAAAGCTTTTGTTCAAAGGCCATTTTTACAAACTCTTTTATCTCCTTGAAAATATTGTTGTAAAGCAAAATAAGTAATAAAAAAGCTCTTACTTATTAAATTCCCTTTCATATAATCCAAAAATCATTGAGATCAGCCAATAAATGCCAAAGTTCTTTGTCTTTCTTTCTTCAGTGTGGTCTGTAATCTCAAACACTTTTTTGTACACAATCATGTGGCGCTCCGTAGCTGTTTGGTATTTCGGATCTTTCAACTCCAACTTGAAGACATTGCATATTAGCAACCTCATTTTTATTTTACCATCATTAGAAAGATCCCATCTTTCTCTTTCCAATGATGGTAAGCTTGGGTATGGAGGGTGAACATGGACAAAATTACAGCTTTATTTCAAATGGCCTTTGTGGTCGGGCTTGAATTCCTTTTTGTTTGTGTAAGCTTGGTCGACTAAACTCGCAAATGGTAAGGAAGAGGGGGTATGAGTGCAGTCGACTAAAGTCGCCTATGGTATGGAAAGGGTTAAATATAAATCCATTGCGAACACAGCTTAAGCCTAAAACGTAATGAAGGTACTCTTGACTCCTTGTTTTTTTCTAACTGTACTTTGTCTGTTTGTCTTTACTAGATGTTGGACGACAAGGGCAACACGGCTGTGTATCTTCTGTATGCATTCACCAGAATCAAGTAAGAACCAGATTGCAATGCCATGGCTCTGCTTAACAGTAAGCGCAAATTGGCGCTTACGGTTGGTTAAAATTCCACGCTTAACATAACCATATTTCACAGGTTATTTAGTAGGAATGTTTTCTTGTGCGCATGAATACTTCATGATATAAGCATTCTTCAATGCAATGCTAGATCAGAAATTTGGCACTAACTTTGTGAGCAGTTAATGGTGAGCGTAAAATTCTGCGGTAAGCGAGCCACGGACTTGGTTTCCTTTAGTGAGCTTATTACACACAGTCCTTTGTCCAGTTTCATAAGCTGTTAAGCACAGAATTTACTTACAGCATGTAATAACAGTGATAGCAAAACAGGCTACCGGCCAAAACACAATGTAGTTGCACATTGGCTGCGACTGTCGAAATAGGTCTACAAATGTACGTTCTTAATTCAAATCGCCTTGTGAAAAAAAAAATTCCTAATTGATTATTTAAGAATGTAAAAATTAGGCAAGGAGTTCTTAAAGGGCCGTTGAAACCAGCAGGGTCTTGCCGTGCGATACAGGACCGAGCCAAAGAGGAGGTCCTTTATTGCACAGCCAAGACCCTGCAAGGTTTTAAATGGTCGTTTCAAACTGAGTCATCACTCTTGTATTCCCATAAAAAATAACTACGTTTCTTTTAAAAACATCCAAATTCTTTAAAGGCTTCAAAAAAATCCTGTCAGTTTTATAGCCTCAGCTCGCCTTGACTCTGCATTGAATTTCTGTCGATATTGAGCACTAAGTAGCTCCTTGCGCAAGTTTCAAACTTGCGTGCTTAAGCAAGAGCTTTATAAGTTGGAAATGAAGCTACACACCCACAAAGACAAGTATGGCTGAGAAGTCTCCCTAATTCCGAAAATCTACTCTGCGGTAGTAGAATAGATAGCAAGACAAGTTCTCTAAAGAATACAAAGTAGATGTACACATGGTTGCTACCGCAAACCGAATAAACATTGATACCTCACCATGCAATGCCTCAAAAACCATATCGCAAGCACCTTTTCAAACTTGGCAAATATGTGCACTACCAATTTAAATTGGGCTGTGAATTTTGCTCACTCTGCACAATCATTTGATAGCGCCCTCTTTTGACCCAATTTCCTCAGGCCATGTTTAAACACTCCTCACTGTGTTTATATCGCACGTTTAAATGTGGCCACGTGATCTCTTCTCGACCAATCAGAATGGATAAACTCCCACGTATTTATGAATGAATGAATAATAATTGTGTACATTTCTTACAGGTCCATTGCACGCCTCGCCCAAATTGACCAAGCTGCCATCCTGAAGGCGGCCGCCACAACCCCCATCGACCTGACCCACGCCAAGGAGTGGAAACTGGCCAAGTGCCTGTCCCGCTTCCCCGAGATCATCACGCGCATCCTGAGCGAGATGCTCATGCACACGCTCTGTGAGTACCTGTACGAGCTGACCACGACATTCACTGAGTTCTACGATGCGTGTTACTGTGTGGAGAAAGACAGACAGACAGGTCAGTGACCGATGAGCCACAATTGTCTTAATAATATGGCGCTCCTTAACCCTCCTACTGTCAGTGACTCTTGGCAACATTTTCCAGTGAGTTGACCAACCATTTGAAACCATTCGACTGCCAAGGTTGTGTACGGTGGCACAAACTGTGCACAGAACTAACTGTGCACTGTGTAGATGCATTCCTCATGTATCATATTGCAGGCTGGCATAGTTTATCTATCATTCAAAACCACTTGAATGGTATTGAATGTCCAGACAGCAAGAGGGTTAAACCCAACTCATTTAGTTAGCACCTTGTAAGGGTGACACACCCTTTTGGTTATAGAGTTTTGTTTCCCTTTTGTCTTTCTCCCTGGCAGACCATCTTATGCTTTGTCTGTTGCCCCCTGGTTATATGTTTGTCCAATCTCTGTTTCCTCATGTTTTCCTTGTTTTTTTTTTGTGATCCTTTTTTTTGCGTTTTTTCTTTGCCTTGTAATTTTGTCTTTGAATTTTTTTTAGTAAATTTCATCTTTTGTTTGCATTTCTTGCTGTACATTGGGGTAGGTTATATTTTTATATGTTTTTATCTGTTTTACAAAACCTGTTATATTTTGATATGTATTGTGATATGACTGAATAAGGTTTTATACAAGGTGGTTGGGCGCAATCTCAAGCCAACCCATGCCTGAAATATATCATGGCAAACCCTTCACTCTCATGTTCCTGGGGTCGATTTCACAAACTCTTCCTAACTTAGGACTAGTCCTAGGCAATGCTAAGAGATAGGACTATCCTAAGTTAGGACCAGTACTTAGGACTAGTCCTATCTCTTAGCATTGCCTAGGACTAGTCCTAAGTTAGGAAGAGTTTTGTGAAATCGACCCTGTTCTGGTAGACATCTGCTCTAGAATGGCCAAGATCGTGGTTCGAATCCCACCAAGTAAAATGCAAAATGGGGGAAAGCATGAGTATACAGTGCTTGACACACATCGGTGTATGGGTAAAACCAAATAATGTTTGTCTGTCTCTTGTTATGAAATTTCTGTATGACTATAATTCATTTATAATTTTTAAAGAGTTTTAGATTAATTTTCTACATTGATTTTGTAGATTTTTTCGAGATGGGTTATCATAGTCAATTCATTTCGCAGTTTTTGCTTTTTTCTTGGGACTTGGAACTGTCAAATTAAATGAGTCGGAATTCCATCTGTTGTAGTAACCCCCAGCTACGTATAGCCAAGGGTTTCAATTTGGATTGAACCCGTTCAATAGAATGTTAATTTATCATGGTTTCACCATAACAGTTGAAGTACACCCCCATAACAGAAAGCCATAAATTGAAAATATGGAGTGGGTCGAATCTCACATGGTGTCAGCTGGCTGGAAGTGTATTAATTTGTACATGGTTCGAATCTCACCATATTATCAGCTTGAAAGTATACCCCATCAACAGAAAGCCATAAATGGAAAACTGGAATGGGTTCAAATCTCACATGGTGTAAGCTGGCTGGAAGTGTAACTTACTGGTTCAAATTTCAAAATAGTATCAGTTTGAAAGTGTACCCCCCCCCCCCCCCATCAACAGACAGCAATAAATGCAAAACTTGGGATTGGTTCGAATCTCACCATGGTGTCATCTGGCTGGAAGTGTACTTAATTGGTGTACATGGTTCGAATCTCACCATAGTATCAGCTTGAAAGTATACCCCCATCAACAGAAAGCAACAAAATAGAAAAAAATGAATTTGGGGGGAATGAATCTACCCTTCTGAAAACCGATGATGTACTTTCTCTTTAAGTAGAGAATTGGGGGTGGGGCAACCTTGCCAGATTAATGGATCCATAAGATCCCCCCAAGTTAGCCACTGTAAGAATGATTCAATTTTGTCATAAACATAATCAAAACAATATTTACAAACTATAAGGGTCTGATTTACTTTGGTGTACTGTTTGTCAAGATTTTGTCAAAACACCCAGATCCCGTAACTAAAATAATTTGTAAGTAACATCTACATTTTCGGGATTTGTAACAACGAACCTTGTTATCCACCCAGATCCCTGTTGTTGATGTCCTGGGTTTGGGCAGGTAGACACCCCCGCCCACTTTGGACTTGTGGGGGGGGGGGCTTCAAAATGGAATACATTGTGATACACTCAAGTGCTAAAAATTTAAAAAGCACTATGATATTGGTCCTGGAGCCTACAGTAGTTATGGTCAAGTGTCTCGATTTACGAACAGAATTTCAGACCTGATTAGATTGTATCCTTTATTTTGGAATAAATAAAGCTGGGAAGACGTGATGTTGTTGACTCGTTTTATTCACCATTTCGTTCGAAGGAAACGATGAAGGCTGTTTGTTTTCCAAAGAAAGTATTTATGAAGTTCAGCTTGTGGCATGTAGGTGTCTCACTGGATGCACTCACACTTTTACTCATGCACTGTACTCCTGGGTGAAGAGAGGTGTTATGGTCTAGTGTCCCAATTTATGAACTGGTATTTATGAAGTTCAGCTTAGATGTAGGGTTTTGTTCCCCTCCTGCATGCCCCACACTTTACTCACACTTATTTTTTATTGCTTTTTTTATTTGTTGATATTATTTATTTAAATTTGTCCACTTCTTATTAAACTAGGGCCAACTTATTTATTTGTTTACTTTTTTGTATTTTTGTTGGATTACTTCTTTTTTTCATCTTCATGTACTTGTTTCTCTGTAATTTTGTGTTTGGTTTGTCTTGGTTAAATGAATAATAATAATAATAATAATGTAGGTGTCTCGCCTTACAATGGATGCTGCTAATGAATAACTTCACAATTTCTACATATACATCCATTGTCGTCAGCTTTGTCACTGACTTACAAGACCCACTAGTGTGGCACGTTTTTTAAACTAAATTTTTTTTTTTTACAATCTAAGGTTCAGCCAGATTGTCAAAATTTGAATTGATACAACTAAAGAGGTGAGGCCTTCAAGTTGTTGAATGGTTCGAGATTGGTGGATAGGAGCCCAGCGCAAGGGTGACTTACCCATCGCTAGAAAACACCTCTCTCTATAAATAACTGGAATATAAAGATAATAATATGCAGTTTTTATGTCGCTCTTTATCACACCCGAGGGAGTCTGAAAGAGCTAATTATTTTTTCTCTACAAGGTATGCAGAGCTTTGTTCAAAATATAAGACCTGTTTATTTACATAGCGCCTTGTAACGGTTTACATTGTTACTGCAGTGCAATCTGCAGCCAACCATATCAGAAAAACATTGAAGTGAACCCCTTCTCTTAAAAATTAGTGTACATCCATTACACAACATACCGGACCTACGGCTTTATAATAATATCAGTTTTTATAAGCGCAATTCCAAAAATGATCATTGCACTTCACAAACGAACATAAACATCAGCAATGTGAACACACTAAAATAAATGGATTTTGAGATTGCGCTTGCAAGCATCAACCGTTGGTGAGGATCTTAAGGTCTGCGGTAATTTGTTCCAGAGAGTTGGCCCGAACACACTAAATGATCCATCGCCTATCCGTTTTTTTACTCTTAGAGATGACAAGACGAGTAACGTCCTGGTTCGAACGTAGGCCTTCCCTTGATGGTAAATGGGTGGCAATGCACTCTGTAAGATAGACTGGCGACAGATCATTCAGAGCTTTGTTATATATAGAGCAGTGTTTATGTCCAATCTGAAGGACAAAGCAATCATGGTTAAGTGTCTTGCTTAAGGACATGAGTGTCAAGAACGGGACTCGAACCCACACTCTGCTGGTCAGAAACACCAGAGCTTGAGTCCCGCGCGCTTGATCACTCGACCACGACTTGCCTAGTAGTGGAGCTTGTCTGTGATGTCATTAGGAACTCGTTTCCAGACTACTTTAAACATGAGATTGACTTTAGTAAACTTGTAGTAGATTATTTGTGTGCGATAGGAGGTCTGTATAATTTGATACGTTTTGTGATAATGAAGTTGCAGGTATTACAAATTTCTCTGTACGCAGTCCGATGAACATTTTGGAGCCTCTACAAGTCTTTCAGAACTGGGCTGTTGTGATTTTATTGCTTTTTTGTGAGTGACAGGAACCATGCAGCAAAGTTTTGTATACTTTGGAGGTTTGATATTTCTTTTGTCGGTAGACCAAAAAGTTATTACTTTTTAATCAGTCAGCTTTAAGGTTCACACTAACTTTTATATTTTATTTTATATAAATTATTTTTGTTTTGTTTAGTTCACAATTCTGTCACTGGGTCTGTTAAAAAAAAGGCATGCATATTATCTCGGAATGGAACTGCACAATGAGAATTATGCACAAGGACAAAATGGCGCTGGTCCTGGTGCCTGGACTACAGTCGAGTGTAGTCAGAGTTTAAGATGTGTGCACCGCCACATTTGCAACCAATAGTACATAAAGACAAATGAAGAAAGCACAGCTGTATTGCAACAGATACAGATTTAGTTTTCCGAAAAACACGTTTTTATTTTTTTTGAAAGGACATCTGGTAATTTTGTTTGATAAGAAATGTAGTAAAGTTTGCTTTTACACGCCCAATTTTTTCTCAAAAATTTTCTTTCTCTGTCTCTTTTCAAGATATGTATTTCTCTGGGAGAAAATTGGATCATCTTTTTATGGCGTTTCATGGCTGGGCAGTCTAGTGCACTGGACTGAAGTTCTCTGGTCTTTAAGTCAATGAGGTGTCGGTTCGAATCCCAGTCATGACACTCGAGTCCATGAGCAATATACCTAACTATAATTGCTTCTCTTCACCCAGGGTTGAATGGGTACCTGTGAGGGCAGAGAAGGTTCTTGTGATTGATTTGGCTTGGTGCGCTACATACTTGGCAGCACAGGCTGTATACTCCCAAGGGAGCCGAGATGGTTTAAGGGATGAAATAAATGAAACAGTGACCAGAAGTAATAATGTCTGAAAATTTCAGATACAGACACTATATAAATGTCCATTATTCTCACTATTATTATATAAATTATCATGTTTTTTAAAACTGTATAACAGTCAATAGTAAATCAAAACGTACACAACAATGAAATGCCAAAAAAAACCAACATCACACAAGTTTAAAACGAGCACAATTTCAATATAATGTTACAAATCACTATGTAAACAATCTACCATGTAAACAATTTGTTTGAATGTGGACTTTTTTTCTTCTTACATGTGGCTAGTATGTATTGTGTTGTACCAATGAGCAACCCATAGCCATCTTGCATCTGATGTCACAAGCTTAAATAAACAGCGCCCTCGCTGAGGTCAGAAAGGAAGGCGGACGGTAGTGTCTCTTTCCAATGTTTGACCCCTGGCACTTTGGCGGCCCTTTCATTGGTATAAACACAGTACAACATCTGTTTTGTTTCTTACTCGACTTTTACCTGTAAAAGTATCTGGACCACATAACATTAGGTCTTATAGACATTGTAAATACTCTTTTTTTAAGAATCAACTTGAACAAACTTATCCTTGTGTGTTTTGTGTTTAGTTATTATTTGAGAAAACAGAATTAGCTGTTTCAAACTGCTCACCCACCAAAATGACCCATTAGAAATGTAGAAAATAGTTAATGGCCTGACGTTTCGACCTTGGCAGAGTCTTTCTCAAAAGCTCTGCTAGGGTCGAAACGTCTGGCCATTAACTATTTTTTTGTAGTTATTATTTGATGTGAAGTGGCAAGTTTTCCTCCCTGTAATTTCGCTGCAGTTTGATCTGGAAAACTAGCCCCCTCCCCACTTCTTTGATTGTTGAATGAGTGATTTTCCCCGACGTTGGCGGAACCCTGCATGGTTCCCAGCAAAGATCCATAAAATGATAGCGTGAAATTAACACTGAAGTACCAGTGCCTCAGAAAACCAGTCCGTGTTGTGACATAAAATGCGTCACAACACGGACTGGATGAAGGTTATCTGCAGTGCTAAGCATTTTGCACTGTCGTGTTTGGATCGAGTCTGTGGTGTGCCATCACAGTGCTGTTTGGATTCCTAGGCGCTCAGGGGCTTTTTTTGTGAAACTCAGCGTTTTTGCCCACCGTGACACTGATCAAAATGTGTCTTTTTATGAAACACATTATAAAACAATTTTTATTGAGTTTTACTCAATTATATGTTACCATTACGCAATCGTTTACCTTTCTATAACAAAAGAACAATAATTTCAATTTTGTTCAAGTTGACGGAAAAAAAAAACCAGATCAAATGCATTCATTAGAATGATTTCAGACATCAAACATTTCCATAAATATGCAGCATTTACAATCACTCCAAAGTTAAAAGATGGACGGTTACTATCCATACTAATGGTCATCTTCAAATTAAATAATGAGTGACCCACTCGGTCCCAGCGCCTCATCTGAGCGCTGGGACGGGCCGACGTATACACATGCACATTGGGACCATGTCCTCTGACCTAATATGACACGTTTACCTCATTCTTAGTTTAAGAAAGATTCGACCGTCAATAATAATGAGGCTCTATTGAGTATAACCGTCGAAATAATTTGTGTCACTTTTTTGCCTTGTACTAAAAATTTGGGCTCGATGGCGACATTTTTCTTGCAACTTTGGTTTAGAAAACGATCGTTTTACATTAGCCATGGAGCCTCCATGCTTTCTTTACCATTATCGTGTGTGTGTGTGTACACGTTGTGATTGTGCGCACTGCACTGATCAGTAGTGCAGTTGTTCCCATCATGCATTGCTACTGCACTGCAACCATTTACGGCTGCCATCCTGTCGGTAAGTCAGACGCACTCGCGTCTTCTGCACGCCCAATGATTTCGCTACATCCAGCTCCAGAGCTGGCGTACGTCTGTGTATAACTTTTACCCATAATCACCCGTTTTAATCATTCAAAGGCATTCCTTATGGCAGAAACTTATAACTCTGAGAGGCCCTCGAGTCTTTGAAGTACGTATGTAAAAAGCCAAGTCCAATTATAAAAATGTTCTTGCACACATTCTCGTATGAGAACTCGATGCAACTCCTATGGCTTTCTGGTGACCGTTGGAGCCAGTTTGTGTGAAGCGGGCCTGGCTTTAACAGTAGCATTACATCGGACTTACAAACAGGATCTATAGGCATCAGAGTTCAATTAAATCCTGTGGACTTTACAGTTTATGATGGGTTGAATCAACAGGCCCCCCCCCCCCGCCTCCTTATCCCAAAGAAAAAAACGCACTGTTGTTGGAACTAATCAAACTTCAAACGCATCCGATCACGATTCTTCTGGGTAGACGCCATTGTACTTCTTCTCCATCTTTGTAAAGGCATCGTTAATTGCTCTCCTGTAAATATAAAAAAGAGAGAAAACACATAAGTGCAAATCCATTTTCAGAACACGACAAATTCTTGCTTGCACAACTTTGGGAGTCAAATTTACTGTGTGTTTCGGTGCACTGGCTATTTTAAGGCGACCTGGGGGCTGCTTGAGGGGCACCATGCATTTTGTGTCCCAAAATGGCTGACCATTGGACAGCCTGAAACTGCAAGTGACGTCGGTGCAATGGATCAATACTCTGCTTTCCCGAGTCCAGCAGAAAAAAAAATTAAAAACCACTACCCCCTGCTATTTGTAGGATTCAAGCTAGCCTCTTGTCACCAAGCTTTGTGGTCATGTGGCGGGGGTGGTGGGTTCGAATCCCAACCAAGTACTATCCCTGTGAATTTGTTTTCCACAGTACTTGGGGAAAGTACCGAGTATACAGTGCTTATCGCACATCGGTGTAGGGTAAAAACCCAAATAATTCTCGTTGTCCGCAATGCAATTATTGATACAATTAAAGCCAATCTATCAATGGTTTACCTGAAGTGGTGCTGCTGGAACAGAATGGCTGCCACATGACCAGAGTTGATGTAACGCACCTTTTATAAAACAAAGATTCAAAATGAGTAACTGTTAATAATCCATACCTGTTTTATCCACTAAGAACATTTATGTTTCCATATTTCTTAGTTTGTTTCACCTAAAGATGTTGCCCTTTGACGTTTTCGGTGCACACACTCGATTCTAGTGCTAGGTAGCCCAGCAGTCAAGTGCACTGGACTCGAGCTCTGTTGGTTCTTATCAGAAGAGTGTGGGTTCGAGTCCTGGTCGTGACTTTTGTGTCCTTATTAAGCAATACACTTTATAACCATTATTGCTTCGTCCTTCAGATGGGACGTAAAGCCGCTGGTCTCTTATGTTGAGTAATGCATATAAAAGTACCCAGTTACACTTATCGCTAAGAGAAGGGGTTTGGCCCAGTGTTTCTGGCAGTGGCTGCTGAATGCGCCACAGCACCTTGTAAACCCTTACAAGGTATTACATAAACGGGTCTCATAGTTCATAAATTTCAAAAAACCTGTCTGGAAATAAGTAATGATCAGCGCTTTGAGACGCCCATAGATAAAACTGGGTATTATTTATTTAGTTATTGATATTCTTCTTACCTGAATGCCCGGCCACATCTCTGCCAAGTTCTGCATCTGATGCCATGGGATGTACGCATCCTGTTTGGCCAGGATTGAAAAGACAAGCTCGGGGTCAACGGGCTTGGAGAAGTTGCCGACAAATGTGGCTGTATCCATCACTCCTTCCATGAAGCGTAGAGCGTCCTCTCTCAGCTTGGCGTACTCGGCCTTCGTCGGCTTCCATTTTTTACGCTTCTCACTTTCCTTGGAAGATGTGCCACTTTCCTTGGTCCAGCTGAAGGTCGTCTTTGACGACCTTTCACCTTTGACACCGGACGTCTTCTGACTAGACGGAGTGTCCTGATTCGCTCTCATATCTTGAGTAGCTGTACCCTTGTCTGGATCTGCATGAGCCTGGTCGGGTCTCGCCAAGGTCTCGTGTAGGTGCATCTCTTGCGCTGTCCTCGCATTGCTCGTCCTCTGTGTGTGTATACCCTTCACTGGGTGACTGTTCAGAGTTTGCGCTGGCTGGCTTTCAGAGATATATGTACTGGTGTTTAACTCTGTCTTAGATTGACCTGTCTTAATGCTGTGGTGTGTATGGTCTGAAGATAAATAGTTACCAGACTCATTTATCGCTTCGCTTCGAAACTGGTCCGGCTTTGTATACATTGCATTGCTATCATCGGCTTGAATATCGGATATACTGTTGTCGATTGCTGAAGTAGATTTCAGAGATTCCTGGTTTAGGCCTGAAGTACTGGTGGTCATCTCAGAGGACATTTTACTTGTTGGTGCAGGGGCACTGTGTCGACGCTTCGCAGACCCGAGCCCGGATTTCAACTTGACATTTCCCAGTTCTTCTATGCTGTCTGGAAAGTTGACAGCAAACTCCTGACCAAGTCGGAAGGCGTCGTACTAAAGAAAATATAATTTAAATTCAGACTGTAACTGTTGATGGAATGAGACAGTGCTTGAAATGCAACATTGGAGCTACAACCTCAAGCGTCCCAAAAATTCCAGAACAGCGTCTGACCCTAAAAGCAACACTTGAAAGACATTAGCCCAGCACTTTACCAATTAAAAGTCCAGCATAACATAACATAACAATAATTTAAAATTGATAAGGTGCTATTCCTTCAAGATCATGGCCCACATAATACAAATTAACATGGATAGAGGTGAGTCTTAACACCATGATCGTCAGTTGGGCAAAATTCTCAATTGTTTACAAGTAGCCGGAAGCGGAGGTCGAGTCTTACTTCGGGTTTTCTTTGTTGAATGTATTTTACTTTCATACATTTCTTGGCCAAGTTTTACTTTACCAACAATACGGTCGGCACCAAACAAGTTCGAATTGGCACAAGACTTGCACAGTCCTTTTTGGAAATGACCTCTCCAGTGGGAAAACTCTTGGTGGTGGCACTGCAATGTAAAAATTACCCCTACTTGATCAATGCAATGACCCGCCCTCGTAATTTTCCGTACCTGTGGGCACTTCATGAGTTTCCTGAGGATCTCCGCTTCGTACTCGGAGTGGAAGATGTACTCTGAGGCGAGGGTCTTCCATGGAATGGCGCCACTCATCACCCCTTGCGTGAAAATGGGCGTGGCGTTACTCCAGGACAGGCACGGGATAAGGGCTAGGGGTTTATGCCAATTAGTGGCAGCAAGAGTTGCCATCTGTTTAATGAGAAAATGCACAGAAAATTATGTTTTTAAAACAATTTTTGACATGCAGACAATGTATTTGTTTTTACACTCGTTTCAGATTGTCTTATAAAAAAATGATAAATGGCCAAACAAGAGCGCTGAAAAAGGGGCTTGTTTAGGAGAAATGCAAAAAAAGAAACTAGTCTTAATTGGCCCGAAGTGCCCCTCTAAAACTTAACAATAGTTTCGGCGCTAACTATTATTGCTTCTTCCTTGTCATTAAGCCAGAGGTCCTGTGCGTTTCACCACAATGCCTCTTAAAAGGCCCTATATAAATTGGATGCCATCCAATATTTCCTCCTCCAAAGAAAACAAGTGTAGTTTATGTAAAATACTGTGATACCATCGAGGAAGAACTCCGTACAAACGTCTAGATTATTATTATTATTTAAGAACTAGCTGCATGAGAGGGCGACTGGGACACCACTACTTACATGGCCACCCATCGATACACCGGACACACCTAGGGGGCCGTACCCTTCCTTCTCACACCAGTGTAGGAGTGCAAGGGTCTCTAGGATCAACGCTCCACCCATCACAAACAGGTCGCTCACATTGTGGAGGCTGGAACGCCTAAAATCACAAACAAAACTTTTTTAGTCGGCAATAATAAAATGGAAGCGGAAATCCAATGACTTTAAAGTAACAAATTAACTTTGGTTAGATTATTAGCACATTTTTTTAATGTTGGTAAATTTAGTCTTGTTCTCTGAGCATGAGGCCTTTTCACATGAGACCATTAAAACAAGGGACCTTGACCGAAATCACATTGATGTTGAACAAAAATAGCAAATCCCAGTGGTGTGAAACTTATCCTCGTTAAATAATAACCAAGGACACTCGTTATTTTTAACAGAGTTCCAGACCTTCTGCAAAAAATAGCAGGCATGTTAAAATCGTAGTGTGAATTGATTACTATGCCAGAACCGAGGACCCTTGCTATGGTGATATTATTATTCTTATGCATAGAACGCGTCACAAGATCAGCTTGTGTATAAAGGGAAACGGTTCCGTCAAGTGACTTTTTGGGGGTCTGGACACGTCGTTCAGTTGTCTGGTTCTAGAAGTTTTGTCTGATGACCCCGTTTTGTCTGAAGTTTGGATGTATGGATACGAGATGAAAAAAAAACTAGTAACTGCTTCCATAAATTGAAGCCTTGAGCCTAATTAGTGATCATGCATCGTAATAGCATGTGTTTTTGAGATTACCTTGATACTGCACATTCTCCTCATTTCATGCTTATCAGCGCATGTTTACGCTGAGGGGTTTGTGATTATAAGCTTATCACCTTCTTCTTAATGAGACAGTGTACAGCATCACCATGTTTCCATCCACGGTACTGTCCACAGTGTCAGTGAAGATTGTGCATAAAGATTTTTTTAAGTTAAAGCCTTCCTTAGAAACTGCAGTGTGAATAATTGTTATTCTTTTTGTGAATACATTGCTTTTCTAATGGCCAGAAACTTTCCAAACTGAACTATGTGATTAACTACGGACAACTCCTTCCCTTTAATTCAATTCTGCGACAATCTTGGCCCGACTAGTTGTGGTAAAAGGTTGTCTTAAGATACCATGAGGAATCATATGTTCCCCTTATATATTAAAAAATGCCTGAACCTTACAGTTGCTCTTTGGGTTTACGAAGTCCATAAAACGGATTCTCCAAGATGATTGAAGCTATTTCACATTCCTTCAGGAGAGGCCTGGCCATTACTGTCCTTCGCCTCCAAAAACCCTTTAAAAAAGAAAAAAATAATTTCATGAAAATTACCTGAATGAATCAGGCAGTGGTGTCTATCAGGTCAAGTATTTTTCAAGTCAAGTCACAAGTAATTTCTGTCTAAGTAGAGGTGCAAGTCACAACAGCAGGTGACTCGTTGCTGACACGTGACCGAATTTTGTCAAAAACACTGTTGTTATGTAAGGTCTAAAAAACATCCTCACAGGTGCAAGTCAACCCTCCTACTGTCTGACCATTCAACATCATCCACTGTGGTTTTGAATGATAGATGCACTGTGCCTGCCTCCAATATGATATCATAGCATCTACACAGTACACAGATAGTTTCTTTGCCCAGTTACTCCACCCTACAGAACCCGTGCAGTCAAGTGGTTTTAAATGGTTGGTCAACTCACCATAAAATGTTATGTGAAAAAAAGGGTTAAGGCAAAAGAAAACCTACACACCTGAGACTCAGAACAAAAACCTTGGCTGCAAATCGCGGTCTTTGTGTGCATACATGTGGTACACATCTCTCAATATCTTACCAATTCATGGCCACTCAAATTTTAGAAGCACAACAGTCTCAAACTGCGTCCAAAACCACGAAATGTCAAGAGCGAGACATCAAGACCAGGTCTTGTGATCTACAGCATTGTCACACAGTAAGATTTAGGAAAGGGATGTACTTACATGGTCCCCTGTGCCAGCCAGGTGGATGCATACAGGCCTTTTGTCTGTTTTCCACTTCAATGGTAAAATGAACTGAAATCTGTGATAGAAGTGACAAATTAAACATTTGAAGTAAAAAACATGGACAATAGTTGGATAGCCATACCAATGACAGGATAGTAATTAGTAAGTGTTTGAAAAAAACAAAAAAACATATTGGCCTATTTTCTGTACTCCACTTCATTGGTAAAAGGAACTAAAATCTGAGATAGAAGTGACAGATTGAATATTTGAACTTAGTAAACTAACATAGACAATAGTTAGATAATAGACATACCAATGATAGGATAGTAATTAGTGAGTATTTGACCAAATATAATAATAATAATAATAATAATAATGCATTTATAATGCGCCATCTATCTAGTGTACAAGACCCTATTCCGAGGCGCAGAAATATACCCAAACATACTGGCCTAATGATTGAGTGGGTATTTTGAGCCCTTTTATCGTTCAACATTAAAAATTTTACTTCTTTTAATACATTATGTGTCTTTCAAATGAGTAGAGTGAGGTTCAGTCATTGATTACCATTTTTAATTGGTTAAACTGGCCTCTGTATAAAACAAAGGCTCAAAATTAACACTTGCCCACTTACCAGCTTACCGACTTATCATTAAGTGTTTTTTTTTTCTTCCTGTAGGTAAGTGATTTCCAGATGTAAGGAAGTGATTTCTTGTTGTTCAGAGATGTTTAAAAAAAAAACCGATATTAGGTAAAGTGACTTTTGGAAATGGGTAAAAATACAAGGATGGCTATTACAGTGTTGGAAACATGAAAAAGAATAAGTTAATTTGAGGCTTGCAATATTGGAACGATCGCTACCTTGCTGTCTCTACTTCTTTGGGCATGATTCCTTTCATGTATTTGGCAAACGGTGACAAGAAGTGTCCCTCGATAAGACGACACTCCCCCCATTTCTCATTCTGAAAAAGAAATAGATAAACAGAAAAGAAATTCCGGTCAAAGAACAAAGAATCTTGTTGTTTGGGTTTGTATAGAGTTGCCTTAAATTAACCCTCCTACTGTCAGTGACTCTTGGCACCATTTTCCCAGTGAGTTGACCAACCATTTGAAACCATTCGACTGCCAAGGTTGTGTACGGTGGCACAATTGTGTGCACAGAACTAACTGTGTACTGTGTACATGCATTCCCTCATGGTACCATATTGCAGGCTGGCATAGTTTATCTATCATTCAAAACCACAGTGAATGGTATTGAATGGTCAGACAGCAAGAGGGTTAAAGGGGAAAATATACATATTGACATCCCATATGTAACAAAGCCATGGGCCGAGTTGAACACTAAGAATACAAAGCATTGACTGCTCTGAAAGCTCTGGTTGAAACCATGAGGTAGTCAATATTTGTTTTGTAACGTCCCCATACGATACAGGTGTCTGGGTACCAAGAAACTACTCTTGCTACTGGCTTTGTGGCTGAGCGGTTAAGAGCACCTGACTCAACTTCTGGTGTTTCTGGATCAGCTGAGTGTGGGTTCGAGTCCCGGTCGTGGCACTTGTGTCCTTGAGCCCGGTACTTTACCATAATTGCTCTGTCCTTTGGATAGGTTATTAAGCCGTAGGCTATTCATACCAGGATTGGTAGTGCATGTACAAGAACTCGGAACACTTTATCGTGAAAGAGTAGGGGGTTAACCCTGGTGTTTCTGGTTCACATAGCAAGCACCCCTGTTTACAGGTTTCATCAGGTTTGAGAGCTAACAGTGATAAGTTCACTTATGAGGAATCCTTGATTTAATTACCAGAATTATATAATATTATGTATTAATAATATAGTACACTGGTTGCTATGACTATCATCTGCCTTGTGATTGGTTTAGAGTACGTCACATGATAGTCGTAGCAACCAGTGTACTGTATATTATTAATACACAATATTATATATTTCTGGTAATGAAACCAAGGATGCCTCATAAGTGAACTTAATTAAACTGTAACCTGTGGAAGACAAACTGAATATAAGTTCCTACTTTATCAATAAAGATTGGGTAGCTTCTGTCCACCAGATGTTTACACAACGAACGATCTGAAATCACTTTGCTGAACTCACAGATCCTGAAATAAGGGAGAAATAAGAATATTATAGTTTTATTAAAGAGAAAATCTGTGTCCTGAGTGCTGAGCGGACTATAACAGGGTCAACTTTGGGGATCTTTCTAAGTATGGTAGTGGAACCCTTGTTCTAAGTATGGTAGTGGAACCCTTGTTCTAAGTATGGTAGTGGAACCCTTGTTCTAAGTATGGTAGTGGAACCCTTGTTCTAAGTATGGTAGTGGAACCCTTGTTCTAAGTATGGTAGTGGAACCCTTGTTCTAAGTATGGTAGTGGAACCCTTGTTCTAAGTATGGTAGTGGAACCCTTGTTCTAAGTATGGTAGTGGAACCCTTGTTCTAAGTATGGTAGTGGAACCCTTGTTCTAAGTATGGTAGTGGAACCCTTGTTCTAAGTATGGTAGTGGAACCCTTGTTCTAAGTATGGTAGTGGAACCCTTGTTCTAAGTATGGTAGTGGAACCCTTGTTCTAAGTATGGTAGTGGAACCCTTGTTCTAAGTATGGTAGTGGAACCCTTGTTCTAAGTATGGTAGTGGAACCCTTGTTCTAAGTATGGTAGTGGAACCCTTGTTCTAAGTATGGTAGTGGAACCCTTGTTCTAAGTATGGTAGTGGAACCCTTGTTCTAAGTATGGTAGTGGAACCCTTGTTCTAAGTATGGTAGTGGAACCCTTGTTCTAAGTATGGTAGTGGAACCCTTGTTCTAAGTATGGTAGTGGAACCCTTGTTCTAAGTATGGTAGTGGAACCCTTGTTCTAAGTATGGTAGTGGAACCCTTGTTCTAAGTATGGTAGTGGAACCCTTGTTCTAAGTATGGTAGTGGAACCCTTGTTCTAAGTATGGTAGTGGAACCCTTGTTCTAAGTATGGTAGTGGAACCCTTGTTCTAAGTATGGTAGTGGAACCCTTGTTCTAAGTATGGTAGTGGAACCCTTGTTCTAAGTATGGTAGTGGAACCCTTGTTCTAAGTATGGTAGTGGAACCCTTGTTCTAAGTATGGTAGTGGAACCCTTGTTCTAAGTATGGTAGTGGAACCCTTGTTCTAAGTATGGTAGTGGAACCCTTACAAGTTTAGATGGCATCTCTTAGAACAAGATGCCATCTAAACTTCTTATGTGTTGAGTGGCATCCTCGGCCAATGATCTCAGAAGAGAAGTGTCCCCCGATCTCCCTGTCCTTCATGGATTTTAGATATTTCATCGATTGTCATAAAGCCAGTGTCCCTGCATAGTACGTCCACATAAGTTTGACCGTAACCTCTTTGGGCTTGACCTTGTTTGGGCTCCCAAAGCAGATTTTAACTGGTGAACAGCAACATAGCCAGTGCAGTGGCATGATGACTTAAAGAAGCACCACGTCTTAACCCTCCTACTGTCAGTGACTCTTGGCAACATTTTCCAGTGAGTTGACCAACCATTTGAAACCATTCAACTGCCAAGGTTGTGTACGGTGGCACAACTGTGCACAGAACTAACTGTGTACTGTGTACATGCATTCCCTTATGGTATCATATTGCAGGCTGGCATAGTTTATCTATCATTCAAAACCACGGTGAATGGTATTGAATGGTCAGACAGCAAGAGGGTTAAATTAGCCTTAACAAAGTCCCTGACATCGGTGATTGAAGTGATGGGACTGGGGTGACATCAGACGCCATTATGTATGAATTTTATAAGCACATTACCCCAGCACAGTGAGCATGAAACAGGGAGAGCCCAGTGTGGAAGAATGCCAAGATTGGCATTCTCGATGGAACCAACACATGGTCCCTAACCAAAGAATTGAAGAAATTTTTTGACACTTGTGGGAAGATGTAATGATTTATAAAATTTAGCTTTTGAACAGGGCAAACGCCGTTCTTTCTTACCTCTTGATTCAGTTTGTAAATTTTTCTACAATAGTATTGTTGGGCGCGATCGGTCAATCGGCGCGATCAACCGATCACGCTGCGCTATTGAAAGATCTATTGGTCGCGCAGCAATCGGTCGATCGCGCAACAATCGGTCGATCGCGCTACAATCGGTCGATCGCGCAATGAACATTGTTGCGCGATCGACCGATCGCGCTGCAAGTATTTTTTGCGCGATCGGCCGATCGTGCAGGAATTTATTCGATCGTGCCCTAACCTTAACCCTAACCCAAACCCTAACCCAAACCCTAACCCTAACCCTTACCCTAACACTAACTAACCAAGGAGGAAGGAACCCTAACCCTAACCCTAACCCTACCCTAACCCTAACCACCCTAACCCAATCGGCCGATCGCGCAAAACCATTCCTGCACAATTGGCCGATCGCGCCAAACTAACCCTGCACAATCGGTCGATCGCGCATGTTTGTTGCGCGATCGACCGATTGTTGCGCGATCGACCGATTGTTGCGCGATCGACCGATTGTTGCGCGATCGACGATTGCTGCGCGACCAATAGATCTTTCAATAGCGCATCGCGATCGGTCGATAGCGCAGCGCGATCGGTTGATCGCGCATATTGACCGATCACGCCCAACAGTATCACTTAAAAAAAATATCTTCTGTAGCTCTTGGTCAAGTCTGTACGACCTTCGGGTGGATCCAGGTTTACGACCATCGCAACCATCCATTGCCCTACTCACCTTTTGAGTATTTCTACCGACCCCCATCCTTTGGTGAAGAATTTGGTGAGAAGAATTTTGCGATACACAACGTCCACTTTGCTGGCTTTGGCCCACATCTTGAATGAATGATGCTCAACGACGACGTCTGACAAATCGTCATTACCATAAAAGCTCTCTCAGTCTCGCTCTCATAATACTGAGGAATCTTCAAGGAATACAAAACGACAAATGAGTCTATAAAAGCAAAAACAATGCACTCAAATATATTAATTATCTCGGTCAAAAAAAAAAGTTACTATTGTAACTTGTTACGTAAGGCTGTAAGGCAACCCTCTGCTTCGTCTTCTGCCTCCGTGGTCCGACCAGGTAGGTTCTGGTCTGTGGTCACGGTACTCAGTCACGGTACTCATGGACGGGGTATAGCCCACCTTGTTGGGCTGTTGTTGGCTCTCTTTTAACATCGGTCATGAGTGTTACCTGTTATATGACCGATGTTAAAAGAGAGCCATACAGCCCAACAAGGTGGGCTACTACTATAAATCATGCTTTCAGGCTTGACTGATGGGGGCTCGTGTTTCAGAGACCAGTGTTAAGGGTTTTTAAATCATTACAACTAAAGTGATCAATCAGTTATCTAATTTTAGAACCCCCCCCCCTCCTGAAATAAAAAAAAAAACTAAAAGAAAAGATCCCCGGCCCTCTATTATCAGAGTCTATGCATTGGCATGCCGAATTATAACATAACGTTAACGGATAAAATCGCTTGTTTTTTCTCGCTACAATCGTGCTAACCTTACCTGTCATGAAATTACCAGTAACCACCCTGTCTTTGCTTCAGCATCTATGATAAATGAACGATAATCGCCTCGGAGACGAACGATCGGACGGTGGATCAGAAACGTGAATTTTGTAACGTATGTAGAGATCTTGTTGTCACACGACGACGACTGTTGTATGCGCGTCTGAAAATAAACATATAACTGTCAGTGAAAAGGATGTCAAAGGTCATCTGTTTTTATTAATGGCTGCACGTGCTAACAAAGTTCACGGACAGTTTTAAGTTGGACATGAACACTCTGCACCACTCTGAACCGCTTCAATAAATTTAAAAGCAGCAGCCATTATACATACAGAAGAAATGGCGGACGACAAAGGGGGCTCGGGTCGACTTAGTGTGGTAAGTAAGTTAGGAACTTAATTTACTTTCAGTTTTGGTTTTCACTTCAGCATGTTCAGTACTCAGTAGGACGTCACTTAAATTAAAAGTTAAATAACAATAATAGTGACTTAGCATTAGCCCAGTCTAGTCTACTTAGTTTTATCTTAGTATTTGCTAATGATATTGTAGCCCTGGTAGTGGTAGGGCGTCAGTGTCTGTTGCAGTTGGGTGGGGGACTGTGGGGGTAGGGTAGGTGTTACTCCTAGAATTATGAGGTTCCATGAACCTCATCATAGAGGTCCATGTACAAACTACAATACAAAACTTTTTTTCATTTACGTTTCTGCACCTGGAGTTCTCATTTGAAATCGGATCTCGCCAAAATTAGGCTCTACGTCAACGTGTTCCTTGGAATCTCATTGAGCGTTGCATGGGTCAAGAAAATCCACTCCGCAAATTTAAAATTGTTAAAAAGCAATAAATTCTTACCGTCATTCCCAGTCCTCTTCAAACAGTGTGAGTGTTATAACAAATATGGCACTGGAGTCACATGATGTGTGTACAAAACCAACCTACAGTTGCCGGGACCAGCGTTGCTGCGCGCGGAGTACCAGTTTGTTCGGTAGACCTTTGCGAGCGCAGCAAGCGCCATATTTGTTATAACACTCACACTGTTTGAAGAGGACTGGGAATGACGGTAAGAATTTATTGCTTTTTAACAATTTTAAATTTGCGGAGTGGATTTTCTTGACCCATGCAACGCTCAATGAGATTCCAAGGAACACGTAGAGCCTAATTTTGGCGAGATCCAATTTCAAATGAGAACTCCAGGTGCAGAAACGTAAATGACAAACAGTTTTGTATTGGAGTTTGTACATGGACCTCTATGAGGTTCATGGAACCTCATAATTCTAGGAGTAGGTAGGTGTGAACTAGGAATGGTGTGACAGTTGGAAGTGAATGTTGTGATGCTTATATAATATTAATATGCCTTACATGCTAGTATTAGTACTAAGTAGTAGTACGGCTATGTTTTGTTAGTACATGGTGATGGACAGATGCAGGATGATTGGAGTATATTAATATGAAATATTAATGTTGTTAATAATAATATTGTTATGGTTACAATCATTGCAATTGTCAATCAAATGTTGATGCCAAAGTAACTTTCTACCTTGTGAACCATGGGCTTGATACAATCATCATAACTTTGCAATTACTGCCTCAGAACATGGAGGTAAAAAAACCCAAGGACCCAAGTTATGATCATCGCAGGTTACTTCCTAACCTTGCTGGAAGGAGGTAGATGATATTACCCTATGTAGTACTTAGGCCTAGGCTTGTTTGTTTTGATAAATTAAAGTATTCATAATTGAAATAAGCAACAGTCAGTGGACTTTTAGATTGATTCAAATCAACTTCTTTTTTGACAATTACAAACCAAGAGTATTACTTTTACTGTACTTATTAAAGGAACATTGCAGAATTGGTTTTTGCTAACAAAACAGTTGCTGGCAGTGTAATCACTTTATACAATCCACCATATACACAAACTGACAAACCTGTAGAAGTTTGAGATCGATCGGCCATCTGGGTCACGAGAAAATAGTGCAAAACCGATTACAAATTTGCATGTGTTATACAATGCATGAATAAATTGCTCATGAGTGATGAACTCCAATCGGAAATTAGTTTGATTTATTTCTCATCAAATATGGCATTTCAGCCAGAAATATTTCTAGGGATGTTTTCTACTATCATCATCATTAGACCGTGTAAGTTTTATGTAAATCTGTGATCAAAAGTATATTTTACAGTTACCAATTCTGTAATATGCCTTTAAGGGCGCTTTACTTGTATTTTTTGTGTATCAGAAAAGTGAGATATTTTTAACTTGGCACTTTGAATGAAGCACTTGATAATGTCGTCAATGTTCAATTTGTCTTTCTGTTCTGTTTCGGCTATTATGATGATTTTAACTTTGTTTACTTGGGTTGATTACAGGTCCAAATGGCAGGGGCGGAGCACACAGGGGACACGCCCTGTCTAACGTTTGTACTACACAACGAGGATCACACGTTGGGTAACGCCCTTCGCTACATGATCATGAAGAAGTGAGTTGGTTTTTTTTAAAAACTGCTTTTCCTTCCAGTTGACCACATCCAGGGAACCCTGATTTTGTGCACGTTCATATCGCACTTATTTTGAATGCAGCAATAGAAATAACATTGACTTTTGTAGGCTCTCCAAATGCTCTCGTCTCCACTTTGACAGTATTTCGGACGGAAATATCTTTGTTGCAGACTGGTGGGATGAACTTTATAAAATCATTGAGCTCTCAGATCGAAATTAAGCAATTATTTTCCTCCAGTTGTATTTTGCCGTTTTATGTTTTGTCTTTTCCTTTCTTTCCAGCCCAGATGTTGAGTTCTGTGGATACAGTATACCTCACCCCTCAGAGAATAAAGTGAATCTCAGAATACAAACCAAAGGTAAATATGCATAACCCGGCGGGTAATATTTCTGCCGAGCAGATTTTCTTCCTTTTCCGTGTCTTAGACCGTTTCCGAATTGGCGGCTATGGCTACAGCTATAGCAAAGGGTATTGCTAAGACATCCTATACTTCACCGCAGGCGCGCACCAGCTGTAGCCGTAGTCGCCAATTGGAAGGGCTTAGTAAGCTGAAAATACTGTCCATACTGTGGACGGATATTGCTCCTGATTCCCGACACCGCTGTACAGTGTTCCCTCTGCCCATTCAAAACTTGATGCGGCCCACCCTTGTTACTTTTCGTGTCCACCTCGCCCATTTTTTTGCCAATGGTCATTATTAACTCGCTGTTAAGATTTGCCATAAAACTAACCGAAACATGTTCATTTTGTGTCATTTATGAGCAATTTGCTTGACTTCTGTGTATCAAGAACTCATAATTTGTAATGTGTAGATCGTCGCCGCTCATTGTGTGAGATGCTGCATCATCATTTTACAGATTTTTTTTTTTTTTACAGGTCCACCAGCAGTTGACGTCTTTAAGAAAGGTCTTGCTGATCTGTCAGCGCTGTCCGAGCACGTTCTGGAAACGTTTGAGGTACGTCTGCCTGTATATCAAGAGGTTGTTGACCCAGTTCAACCTTGCGTCATCACAATGATCTTGGTTGCACCAGTTTGGGACTCAAGGTCCCTGTGGGTTTTTTTTAGGCAAGGAGGCGTTTGCGCGCTTACCTGTTGACCACCAAAATGGCGAGCGTGGCCAAGTCGCTGTGTGTGAGATGTGCGTGCAACGGGTCAATAGCGACATTAGTCTGCATTTGTTTGATACTGCTGTAGGGGTTTTAAATGTAGAATGATTTGTTTGAAAGTTTGTGAAGTCAATTAATACCTTGGTGTGGGATTTTGGGGGTGGGTATTTTATATTTTAGTATCACCGTGAGGTTGGAGCTTAGGGAGTGCCTCAAAAGTCAGGCTTGTTCCAGGAAAAAAAGAATATTCCCGCGGGCACACATTCCCACAATCCATTAGACTGCCAGAACGTTCCTCTATACGGCATCATCATGCTAAAATATTGGAGCAATCCTTTATGAGTGGTTACATGCATTGATATTCACTAATTAAGCCTCAGCTCGCTTTGACTCTGGGTTGAATTTTTATCCGTGTTGAGCACTATAAGTAGTTCCTTGAGCAAGTTTCGAAGTTGCGTGCTTATGTTTCAAACTATCACTTGCAAGTTTCGAACTTTAATTGGGCCGTGAATTTTTGCACGATCTGCACAATCGTCTGATATCGCCCTCTTTTTACTCAATTTCCTCAGGCCATGTTTAAACACTCCTCACTGTGTTTTTATATCGCACTTTTAAACATGGCCACGTGATATCCTCTCGACCAATCAGAGTGGATAAACTGTCGCCAGGTATTGATGTTTGTTTTTTCATCTATCCCTTGATGCCTACAGATCAGTGTGCAAAACTTCAAAGCTCAGAATCATCCGGAAGAGGAAATGGACCTACAATGAGGAGAATTAATGCTCACGATGGGGAATGTAAATATCTTGCAGTCAAGAAACATAGTACTTGAATTCTTCATGGACAATCCGGCCCGCATGGATACTGCGCCAGCCTGTAAAGCCTTGTAGCGTGTCTTCGGGGCTTGTGTTGCATACAGCTTCCAAACAGACCAGGCTATGCTGTCGGAAGTACAAGCCGAGCAATAGTCAACGGGAACCAGTCAAAACAAGACACCAAAACGCCACACTGCAAACTGACTGGTAACCTGTTCAATGCTTAAAAGATTTCGTCTGTGGTCAGCGCATTGTGTTTTGACTCGGAAATGCTCTGTGTTTGGTACATGTGTGGACCACATATTGAGATGGTTTGTCATATTATGTACATAAAAATTGTTCCTTTCATGCAAAAAACATTGGTATTAAATTAGAGAAGGGAACGCAGGAGCTTCCATTTGTATTAAAGGTTATGTCAAGTAAACATCAGCGAGTCAACTTTGTCTTCTTCTTTTGAACAAACACACAAAAGTTAAATGGCTTCGACTGGCATCCCGAACAAAGATATTGACAAAATGGGGAGACCACCAACATTATGTATAGATGGCTCAGTTTATCGGGCGTTAATCCGGAGGTCGCAGGTTCAAGTCCCGTCAAGTCAATTTTTCTATGTTCAACTCAAAATTATGAAAAAATTTACTCGGTCAGTTTCCCTTCTGGTTTATTACTTGATACAAAAAACCAGAAGGCCTTGGAAAGTTTGGAGCAGGAGGATGTTGAGCCTTTGCTGTGAACTGCTTCACATCGGTGGGCAGATTGATGGGGGTGATCTGGTCACCTGTTGCGTTGTTTCTAAATTGGTCCGTTAGTTCTTGGCCATGCCTTGTACTCGTTAGTAATGAGAGAGCAAGCGATATATACTGCAGAGGTGTAAACTGCACTGACAACCATCTAATAAATATACATTATAAGTGGATTTGATGAAGGAAAAGTGATGTTGGAAATATGGGACAAAGGTCACAAGAGCTTGAAACCCCCACCCCCCAAGAAATAAAAAAATAAGAAGGCAGTTTTGATTTTACTTTTTAACAGATTGTAGAATGTCTTGGCTGGGCGGTCTCATGTGGTGTTGCCAGCAGCAGAGTGTGGGTTCGAATCTCACATGACACTTGTGCCCTTGAGCACTTAACCATAATTAACAATAACTAGCTCTTATATAGCGCATTTCACAATAATTGCTTGTAAAACATTGGGAAGGTAGTGCATTCTGCTCTACCATCCAGGCTCCTAGTGGATGATATCCGTGTACCTGTTTCCTTTTGGACTGTGAAGGGAGGGAACCCTGTTTCAGCCCCAGTAGTAGGTGGAAATGTGCCCCTTGTGACAGTTGATTTGGGTCGACATCCCTGTCCAAGCTGGCCCTGTCACACCAGGAGTCGTTCCCGACCTAGTCGGCCATATATTTACAAGAATGTACACATTTATTTACAATAACATAAGTTTAAAGTTTCACAAAAATAACCAGATGAATTCATTATGCTCTTAAGAATAATTTCACATTCAGGGTGTTTCCGGTTTATGGTAGTCTGTCTCTCTCCCACTATCTCTTCCTACACCGGTCCCCGTCTATCCGGTCGAAATTCCCTCGAGTCTTGCAATGCCCGCCCGTAAGTCACCCTCCAACATAGCGTATCAACATCGGTGGTGTGTTTTTACCCTTACGGGAAAACCCTGGAATAAGCCCAAACGTACAGTTAAAATCAAGTGAACTAGCTTATAGCATATTCACATTATAGGCTTTACTTAAAGGAACATTACAGAATTGGTAATTGTAAAATATACTTTTGATCACAGATTTACATAAAACTTACACGATCTAATGATGATGATAGTAGAACATCCCTAGAAATATTTCTGTCTGAAATGCCATATCTGATGAGAAATAAATCAAACTAATTTCCGATTGGAGTTTATCGCTCATAAGCGTTTTATTCATGCATTGTATAACACATGCAAATTTATAATCGGTTTTTGCACTATTTTCTCGTGACCCAGATGGCCGATCGATCTCAAATTTCTACAGGTTTGTCAGTTTATGTATATGGTGGATTACATAAAGTGATTACACTGCCAGCAACTGTTTTGTTAGCAAAAACCAATTCTGTAACGTTCCTTTAATGCCGGTTTGAAAAGTACACTTTCCATTATTACTGCAAATAAATTTCATCTAAATCACATGCTGTTTGAAATTCTCATCTCTCAAGCATCTTTGTGAGGCAAACAATAAATCAAAGCTTCTAGTGAAAATTGGCTCCGCAATTACATAAAGCAAAACTCAGTTTTGATCTTATAACAACAACCTTCTTGAAAGAAAGTATAACTAAATAACCACTTACAGGTCGTTCTGACGATCCTGGTTTTATGTTCTACTGTCTGGCGAGTCTCATATTCTCGTTAGCAGAAAAATCTTTAAAATTTACAGCGAAAAACTTGTCTAAAAGAGTTCTCGATAACTCTTCAGCATGCTGCTGAATTAGTTTCAAGGAGTTCTCAATAACTCAACAATCGTCGAGGCTGACAAACGGTCCTCTCCTCGGGAATCTCAGACGGATACTGACACACCAAGAAATATACTCCCGCAAAATTAGCCCTAACAATTCCCGCGACAAGATCTCGTGACTATCCCACGTTCCAAACCTCAAAAACAAAAGAACTATCGTTACGATTCCATATTGACCAATCACAACCTTTAAATCTCTTAAGAAGTTTGGTAGCCTTATGAAATACCTTAACAAAACTTGTTATGCTCAAAGGAAATGTAACGTCACGTGAGGCGCTTTGGCCATCACCTTTTAAATTCTTTTTACTCTCGTCATAATAATAATTGTTTACATTTGGTAAATGAGGAAACCTAGGAAACTGAGTAAATCTTTACAAATTCACATAACTCTGTGACAAGCCCAAATCAGTTAAAGGAACATTACAGAATTGGTTTTTGCTAACAAAACAGTTGCTGGCAGTTTAAGCACTTTATGTAATCCACCATATACATAAACTGACAAACCTGTAGAAGTTTGAGATCGATCGGCCATCTGGGTCACGAGAAAATAGTGAAAAACCGATTACACATTTGCATGAAATCATATAGATTCAACAAATGAATATCGGAAACTTGTTATGCTCAAAGGAAATGTAACGTCGTGAGAGGCGCTTTGGCCATCACCTTTTAAATTCTTTTTACTCTCGTCATAATAATAATTGTTTACATTTGGTAAATGAGGAAACCTAGGAAACTGAGTAAATCTTTACAAATTCACATAACTCTGTGACAAGCCCAAATCAGTTAAGTGTAGCCATGAAATGACAGTCTGGCCTTGTGAGTTACGCAATATTCCATATAAATAAATTTCCTGCTACTGTTTGGTGCTTTGACGATGGTTCCGATAACTGCAGTTTTTACATGTGCAGAATTAATTCCCTGATGGCTCAACCGAACTTGTGCACTTGTTTTTTTTCTAGAGTCGTCTTTGTGACAGTCTCTGCAATACAAATACCTTATTTGAGCTTAGTACAGTTAAACGTTCACCAAAATCTCTCTGAAGATTTTGATATTGCATCACTGACCTATTCGAAATTTAGGTCCTTAAAACATAAAAGAGTCGGATCATGAAGTTGTTTTCCGCAGCACACGTCGGCTATGGAGTAAACAGTTAAGGGATAGGGAAGAACAGCCTATCTCTTAACTGTTGACTGTATTGACGAAGTATGCTGCAGAAAAAAAATCGCAGCCCGCCCCCCCCCTCCCCCAATGAATTTATGTATGCTGCCCTCTGTTGAAGTTGTGAGCCCACCCCCTCCCCAATGAATTTATGTATGCTGCCCTCTGTTGGCAGAATATTGTCAACCTGATTTGATAAAGGAGTGTAAACCCGACTAGAGGGAGGCTGTGACCGTCATCCTCTATTATGATTGGGTGTTGTAATGCTTGAAACGTGATGGATCTGCCCAACTGCAACTGGGACACGCCCAAGAAGGGCGTGTCCCAACCGTAGGTGGGGCTTTCAGACGTAAGTTGGTAGGTGCTTGCTGGCCAGGTCTTGAGTGTTTGCATCAATATCCTCCTTGATGAATCAATATTTCTATTCGGCAATGTTGTTTATTTTATATTTATTTTGGGGTTAATTATAACGATTTTATTCACTTTCATTATGCAAAGAGTTTGGTATTGATTATAAGTTCTTTCTGACTTGAGATAAATCAGAGCTGCAAAATTGTCATGCTGCTTTTTTTTGCCGTCTTCCCAATACCTTCTTTACACCATCTCTGTACTTTGGTTGTCATACAATTCGAGCTGTGGTCGTTGATTCACAGAACTTGATAGATTCCGTCTGATTCCCAGTCCACAGTTGGGCTTCTTCTGGTGCTGATGAAAACAATGCAAGGTGCCAACCTGAACTTGGCGCCATAGTTTTGCATGGACGAAAGCCACGGTTTGGGATAATTGGTGATTTGGGCTTCTGCCTCAGTAGTATAGCCAATGTTGATAACATCAATTTGTTTTTCTACAAAATACACAATGGTGAATCACAATGCAGCCTTTCACTTCCAGCCTCGTCATGATTTCTTTGATTTACATTAAACTGTAAGCAAGATGGCTGCACCATAATGAAAAATATATAACTCGAAGCTTCTAGACAATAGAAGTGTAAGGAACCTTAAAACCGCAGTAACCATCGACCAGACAAAACCAGGAAGTCTTGGAGGAAAACAAAATCCCAGCCAAGATGCATGCTGAGGTCAAACCACATGTTGCAAACTTGCAATAGCCCATGATTATGATTTTATACCTCTAATAAAATATTGCTCTCGAAATTCAAGCGGACAAAAGAAATGTGTAGTGTAGTGAAAGGCAGTGGTTCAAGAGTATTTGGAACTCTATATGTCAGATGGTTATTCATTGTAGTCCGTAGCAAATAATTGTTTTCCCCCATTGGGTGGGAGGTATATGTGAACCTCCGGGGTGGGAGGGTTTTGTACCGGGAGGCACCACGTCCAGTTGGGGTCTGTCTGCCATAAATTAGCAGGCGTTGGAATTAATGTTGCTTGTCGGGGTGCGACCGATAAACCGATACATAAGGAGCCCGGTGTTGAAACAAAATAGTACTTTCGTTGGCCTTTTGTTTCTATAAACTTAAAGGCTTGTGAAGTTATTTAAAGTAAAATCAAACTTTTGGAATCTATTTTTGATTGACGTTCAAAGATTGTCATCACCCGTTCTCTTAACGGGAAGAACCACTCATGGTTGAAACAATGGTTTTATTTATTTATTTATTTATTTATTTATTTTTGTCATGCTTTTTATCATTGTACACATACTCGTACTCCAGACCTGGTACTTGATCAGCAATTTCACCTGTTTTCCTTTTCTTATTAGCATTACGGTAATTGTTGGTGTCCATTGTGAAGTTTTACCTTGCCTGATGCTTCTGTTTTTATCCCTTTTATTCCCTGTGCAATTTTTACTAAATTATTTCATTTTTTCTATTGTACATAAAATATTTATTTTTAGTAACATTATGTTATGTAATAGCCAGTAGCATTGGAAACGAAGGCCCTCGGGCCACAGTTATTACGTTAACTTTTTCTCTTCCTGGCATGTGCTGCTGGCTCTATTGTATGTTCCTTTGTCATTTTATTCATTGTCTTCACTGTTTGTTTTATTGTATTGTGAATTATGCCGAATAAATAATAATTAATAATAATAAATCATCAGACAACCTGGCTTCATTGCTTTAAAGTGTGGGTCACTTAAAAACTCATAAATTTGTTGTATTAATTTTGTTTTTGTAGGCCTACTTGTAGGAAGGACATCCTAATTGAAAAAGAGGTGACTGCTCTATATATTCCGACACCTCTATGTTCCGACAACCCTATCAGTTCCGGAACAAAACCCTCATGATTTACACGCTAGGGTGAGGGGTTGGGTTAGGGGTTGGGTTTGGGTCATGTTTAGGGTTAGGGTTAGGATTAGGAAAATACGCGCTGGGGGTGTCAGAACATAGGGGTGGTCGGAGCGCCTTAGGGGTTTAACCGAAAAAGAAGAGAAGTAAATGTTGCTTTTTTTCGTAGAAATGCGATCAGTATCAACATAACTGTTTCTGTAGAAGTTTTTTTTTAAAGTATGGAATACTATATGGGTTCGAGTCCCAGTCGTGACACTTGTGTCCTTAAGCAAGACACTTAACCATTATTGCTTCGTCCTTCGGATGGGACGTAAAGCCGTTGGTCCCGTGTGTTGTGTAATGCACGTAAAAGAACCCAGTGCACTTATCGAAAAGAGAAGGGGTTCGCCCCGGTGTTCCTGGTTTGATTGGCAGCATATTGCGCCACCGCACCTTGTAAAACATTACATTGTGCTATAAATGCATAGGTCTCATACTTCAAAAAACGTAGCTCCACATACATGGCAGGTTAAAATACTGAGCGCCTTGTATCCTTTGGCAAAAGGCGCTATATAAATTCAGTTATTAATATTTTTTACCATAGAGCTATGACTTCAAAACCAATTCCGAATAAAAGGCCTATTCCATTGTAAGTTAAAATGCAATTACTGTCGACCGACTTTCAACTACGCAATATTTCATTCCACGTTTCGCAATTGTCCAAACCTATAATGACTGTCTGGACTCCGGAAGGACCGAGCGCACAATGTTGGCATTTGATCGTTTGTACGAGTAATGCATTTCGACATTTGTGTTGCATTAATACCCGATGGAGATCGTTTGAAATTTGCATCTGGTGAACATACGTTTATGACTCAAGCAAACACGTGTAACATCGGGTGCATGCACCCGCTGGAATTGAAAGTATTGTGGTTTGACTTCTGACTTTTAAACAGTGCATGGGGCTATGAACTTTATTGTCAAAACAACAATCGGCACAGCAGAATTATTGTGTTCCCATAAAAAATACAGATAATATGTGTTTGGCAATAGGAAACACTATTATTATTATAACTCACAAAAACAAATACTTTGTGATCAAAACCACGATAACAACAATTGAAAGTAAATATGAAATTCTAAACAGAAATTTATGCTACTATTAAATATTTTATTATGTTGTATTGAAGAACTAAACAGAATAGATGGATTGAATTTGGGAACAAAATATTTACGAGAACGAAGTGAGTTTGTTTGCGGTGGACGCGCGTCAGGCTAATATCAGAGCGATTAAAAAACCGAACAAATTGACACGCTGTTAGGGTCGGGTTCCTTCATAATAGAACATCAACTGGCAAAGCATTTGTGTTTCACTAGTTCCTTGCTGTAGTATGCCTACGCCCAAGGATGTCAGTCAAATTCAAGCCAATGATACGCTGAGCAGTTTGCCAAGTTCTAGCTGTGAAATTGAGCCGAATGTCCACACAAATTAGAAAGATAATTTCTCCCTCGAGTGAACCTACAGCGTATGGTATGAACAGGGCAAACATTGTTGACGGTCCTATATGAATAAGTATTGATGAGACGTCTTTAAAGGCAGTGGATACCTTTGGTAAATTACTCAAGAAATACATTACCATAAAAACTTATACTTGGTAGAAGGAACACCTGAGAGCTGCTGATAGTATATAACATGTACATTGTGAGAAATGACTCCCTCTGAAGTAATGTAGTTTTTTAGAAAGAGGTATTTTCTCACTAAAATATTTGAATCTGAGAGAGGCTTTAGGCATGTCATGAAGCCTTTATCAGGCATTTGAAAGCAAACAATTCTATGCAACAAGGGTGTTTTTTCTTTCATTATTTTTCTTGCAACTTCGGTGCCCAATTGAGCCCAAATTTTCACAGGTGTGTTATTTTATGCATAATGCGGGGATGCACCAAGTGAGGATACTTACAATTAAAAGTATATCCTGCCTTTTAATGTCGATGATAAGGATAGGATCATCCATCATTTTTTGTATCGATCATCCTAAAAATCCTTGCCAAGACCTTGAGAACGGAACGTATGTTTTCACTTATTGGTTGACCTTCGGCTGTGAAACACCCACATAACTGATGACATGAACCTCATGGGGTCAGGCAACGTGGCCGAATCTTTAGACCAGCTGTGGCCCTTACAGAAGTTGTGAGGTGGGGTGGGGGCAAAGTCATATTTTTCATATTACCACGTGCCCTCCAAATAACTTGGGAGAAAGTTGGGGTAGGGTGAGCTTTTTGCGAGAACAAAAAATGGGGGGGGGGGGGGCGGGTACCTCGCGTACCCTGGTTCCGACTCCAGTGGTGTACATGTACATGTACATGTCAACCGAATATTGCATATCGAACGCTGTTTCGTATGAAGAAGTGCATACGTTCCTGTATAATAACTTCCACGTGTAGTGCCTGTCGACCAGACACAAGCACGTCAAATGTTGAAACTATTGTAAATCGTTTTCACAGCTTGCAAATTGAAATTTCCGGTTTCGTAGTTGTATGGGGTGGTTTTTTTCTTGGAAGCTCTCAGAGAATGAGTGTGAGTGGGAGCCAATTCTTAAAACTCCCTTAAACGAATGTTTAAAGAGTCTTTAAAGGAACATTACAGAATTGGTAAGAAAAAAATTTGTGAAATATACTTTTTGATCACAGATTTACATAAAACTTTACACGGTCTAATGATGGTGATTGTAGAAAACATCCCTTGAAATACTTCTGTCTGAAACGCCATATTTGTGGAGAAATTAATAAACTAATTTTCCGATCGGAGTTTATCGCTCAGTGAGCGTTTTATTCATTTTTTGAATCTATATGATTTCATGCAAATGTGTAATCGGTTTTTCACTATTTTCTCGTGACCCAGATGACCGATCGATCTCAAACTTCTACAGGTTTGTCAGTTTATGTATATGGTGGATTACACAAAGTGCTTACACTGCCAACAACTGTTTTGTTAGCAAAAAACAATTCTGTAATGTTCCTTTAATAATCCAACCCACCCTGTATGATACCCCACCCATTTCCGGACCGTGGAGGGGGGGGGGTGGTGGGGGGATTGAGAGTGGTGGCGTTCAGAATCACCCCCATCACCCCCAACCCCGAAATGTCCACGCAGTGTAAATAAATAACATAAAGTTCTTAGTGTTAACGAATTGACACGATACGGACAGACTCGGGCCGTGTCCGAATTGGCGGCTACGGCTTATACAGCTATGGCTACGGCTACGGCTGGGTCACTGCATCATGCGGTGAAGTATAGGACGTCCTTAGCAGCACCCTTGACAGCAGTCGTAGCTGTAGCCGCCGTCTTGGATACGGCCTACCACTGTCTTCAAGTAACACTGTGTTGAGGTTCATAGGGGGTTACTTCTGTACGAGAGGAAAATAGTGTGTTTTCTACGGTGGCTCATCTTCGCCAATTCCTAGAAAAAACCATGTTTTTTTACGGCGTTATATCGCAGTACGGCGATATAAACCGTACTATTGCGATTAATCGCCGTACTATTGCGTTGTATCGCCGTACTATTGCGTTGTATCGCCGTACTATTGCGTTGTATCGCCGTACTATTGCGTTGTATCGCCGTACTATTGTTCATATATAAAATCACATGTAGACCCAATGTGAACTAGATAGACGGTTAGGTTCATCGCGAGTTTGTTGTCCTTGGGACCTTTGCTGAATCGGTAACTACTTCCGTCCAGGTGGACCAAGCTTGATCAAACAAACACATTATTATTTCGGAGATTAAAGGCACTCCACATCATTTTGTAATTGTAATGTGTAAAGTAATTTCCATCCCGTGAAAGTACAAACAAATTTGGTAATTTTCGTGGGGAGAAAAAAGAACGAAACCGGCTCGTTTTTGTCAGGACTTCTGTTAGCTGTTTACGATTGTGGCCATCAAAATAAAGCAACGATTTTTATTTTCGGGGGCAGTTAAAATGTTTTTTGTCGACTCGGACAATATTCCGGTCGGAGATATTTCTCTTATGGGTTGGTTATCATTAATTATGGTATGAACTTTTATTATAAGTGAGATTTCAAGTTGGAACCAATGTTTTTGTTTCGATAATTACAAATCGTGTATACTTTGTCTTGGTTGGGACATTCTTTCATTGGTAAGGACCCCCCACAATTGTGTAAAGATTTTATACGAAAGCCTATACTTGTTGTAAAGATGGTAATGGTAGCCTGCGACATTCGGCTGAAGTGAACCTCTTTGATTATAGAAACCAATAAAAGCATGTCGACAATTTTTGAATCTCCAAAATGATCGCCTGTATCAGGCGACTTTTGTGGACATTTCCGTGGTGTCAGTTTGAGTCCTTCCCTCGGTACGATGGCCATATATGTGGTTGGTACCCGCTAAACGTGGATGGATTCGACGTTCTTGATGAAAACACCGTGACAATCGTTTTGCTGTTTTCTCGATAAGTCGGCACTGTGTTCAACTGAAACTTTCACGGGTGACTTGTAATTGATAATTTTGTCTATAAATCGGCATTGCCGGGCAAAAATGAAACAATGACGCCACCTTTAAACCTTTATCAGTCCATCAGGAAATTGGAGTTCAACCTGGGTTCCAGCCAAACAATGAATGGGCTGCAATTTTGTTTCTGCAGCACACGTCGGCTATGGAGTCCACAGTTAAGGGATAGGCTGTTCTTCCCTATTCCTTAACTGTTGAGTCCATAGCCAGCGTGTGCTGCAGAACAAAAATTTGCCAACGGGCAAGGGCATTGAAATAAACTTTGAATTTCACAGTGGGGTACTTAAAAAAGAACACTGATGCGAACTTTCAACCTCGTACTCAATCAGGGAGAAAGCCAATGAGTTCAGTTACCCCTTTCGCTCGTCCCCAGCGCCTTGCCTTAAAACCAAAGGCGCTGGGATGAGCAAACGTATCAAGCACGCTCATTGGTTTAATGCTCAGTCCCATCATGCATCACACTCACACTGCAAGCACTGCACGCATGACGTACTTTCTGAACAAGAATCTGTGCACGCTGATTAGCCCATCCCAGCGGTCCTGGATAGGCCGCTGGGGCCGAGCGAAAGTTACCCCCACCATGGTTTCAGAAAACCTTTACCCACATTCGGTGCTCGATCGGGGAAGGTGACCCCCCTCCTAAAGTCCTATTGTGTCTTCATTGTATTTTGGGTATCTCTGTATGGCTGTAGATGATTTTAGGGGGCGGCACTTCTGTACAAGAGGACGAGAATTTTTTTTAAATATTGCAACTTTCCAGAGGGGCACCCTCTGGCAATAATATAGGGCATTGTACACTTGCCTCCATTTGGTGCTCGATTCGCGGTCCCTATCTTGCGTTACTCTCTCAGTTTTGAATCGGTGTGAAACTAGTAGCCTGTGCGAAAGAAAACAGTTGGCCCAATTGTTAACAAATAATTCATTAATTACTACCGGATACTGCCCAGGGACCATACGTGACATAGATTTGTATACGGCAATGGCGAAACCCCCCCCCCGGGGGGGGGGTGAGCTTCCAAAACTTTGCCCCCCACCCCTCGTCTTTCCCCCTCCCGCGAATGGATATTTGTGTTTTCGCATTACATCATAATGAATGTGCATCTAGCTTGTAAACTAATTAAGACTGTTTGGGAAATGCATAAATGTATGGTTTAGTACTTCAACTAGTATATAGGCCAGCGCACTTCTTGTAAAGTGGTTTCACTTGGTAAAGTCTACCCCATTGCCACCCCCATCGGCCCCGTGTCTAGCATGCCACTGTTCTGCGGTGATGAACTTACAAACATTAGTTTTTACATTTACACGATCTATAACTCATCACAAAATGAAGTCAGGTGCCCCATGAGTAAGGTTCACGTATACAGAACATGAATACCGTGGAGAAAACGAAACACGACCTGGGGAAAGAAGATGAATCATACGGGTAAAAGCTTTGAGGGTAGACGTCCTGTGGGCGAGACGGGATCACCGTGGTGATCTGGCTGGTCTTGTGGGGGGGACCCCTGTTGGTCTTGAACCCTGTTGATCTAACCCAAGATCATGGGTGCATTTCTTACTAGACTGTACATTGTATTAAAAGAATGTAGTTTTTTCCCCCCCAAAAAGCATCCACAAGTTGCTCGTTTCAGCCTGTGAGTTTGTGTTTCAGACCAAAAATTAAATCAAAGAAAAAATGTATATATAACCCCTCCCCTGTATAAAATTTGCAACATAATATCACCAGAGAACTACCAGCAATTTATACAGTGATTGAGATCACGCATGCCCAAGGTGATTCGCTCACATTAATAATAGGCGCCGATTGCAAAACAATTTTTCATATTGTGTAGTAAAGTCATGTAGACAATGATCACAGAGACACATTTTCATCTTCATTGTGACACTGTCACCAGCTTGTGATATTTGAACCACGGACCCGTTGTACAGGGTCCACGTCTGCTTCTGGCGACCCAGGTACCCGACCTATACCTACTAGGTTCAGTGTGCACAGCTTCGCAAGCCAGCAACAAGTGCGTATACCACAGCTGCTTGCGTCGTCATGATGGTATGTAATGTAGAATCGTACAGTGAAATTACAGACGACCCTACTGCTGTGCTGAAGCGTTTCCAAGGCCGACCAAAAAGGTCAAGATTTCTTTTCCCTTCGCACACCAGCGACCCCCGTGCGCTTCAAAACGTCTTGGTTCGTGGCATGTCTCTCCAGTTTCGTTCAATGTAGGAAAATGGCATGCAGAAGCTGCATGGGACAAAACGACCGAGTTTATATGACAATGGACTGAACGCATTGGCTATTAAGTTTGACGTGTTGAGATTGTGTGGCATTTCTTCAGTTTGCACTTTTTTTTTTGGATGCCGTATGGATGTGGAACAATACCTGCTTATATTCTGCGTTTCTACACAATGCAGTTGAGACTAAGCACCATGTAATCTTTGCTGACGTCGGTACAAATTGGTTTTGGAGGGTCCCATGCATGTTTGAGCTTGGGTCATCCCATTATCCCCACAGCAGCAGACGCCATTTGTCTACAAATGTTCTATATTATCGACACTTCATTACCCAGAAAAAAACCACCACCAAGTTCCGGGTTGGATTTCCTCTCCTGATCAAAATCACTAAGAAGACAAACCGGGGTGTCATTTTTGGTGTGTTTTTTTGGCTGTTGGCAAATACACTGAAAGTTGTCCAGTAACTGTTTTGTTCGTGTGTGTGTGTGTGATCGGCAACATAATCCACATATTCAACCTGATTCAAGAAGAGTACGCAGTGTTTCCGGTGCAGACCAGCATGGGCTCGGGACCAGCGACAAGTCTCTGGACGGTTTTAATTTCAGGTTATTAGCTACACTGCTGCAGGTATGGTGGTGTGCCCATGGTCGTGAACGCCACATGGATACGGCATGCTAAGGTTTTTCCCCTACCTCCACCACCACGGCCTGTCGCACAGAGCTACAAGTACAAGACCTCCAAAGTTATAACTCGGACCTTTACTGATTGACGGAGCTGCTGCATTTTGCAGAGGACATTTTTGTGCTAGCTGTGGGAAATCTGTTTATAAACCAACAATGAACGGCTAAGTTGGCCCTTCCGTGATTGCCAGACAGACTTTGAGTGTCCCAACACTATGAAGTTGCGGACCATGAGCCGGGCCAAAAGGTCGACTGTGATGGTCGCCTTTTGTTTCGCCTCCATTGTTTTCATGATGACTGCGAGTGTACAGCGCGGTGTTTATCACAAATTCACACGGATTAGTCTGGTGCCTGATTTTGGTATGGACAGCAACGCACTCGTCCAAGCGCAGGTAAGAGTCGTCCTGTTATTATTATTCGCTCTATTATTATTTCCTTCAATTACACGTTACAACATGGAGGGAGGAATGATATACTCACTAATCTATCACACTGCCGGGCCTCTTTGCGCGATAAAGTATTTACGATAAGCCGTTTTAATACGTAACAATGAATGACGAGATGCATAACTTGGCATAACTCACTGCCATATGGTTGGCTAGCTTCTTAATCTTAAGTTATTGTGTATGTCCAGTGTGACAATAGCAGTTTGCATTTTATAACTGGGCTTGGAGCTGGGGCTTTGTGCTGACTTGTATTTCTAAACAAACAACACATCAAAAAGTAATATATACAAGTTGTATTAAATCATTCTCGTTGGAGGCTTCGGTTTTTAATTCGTTTCGTAGTACTACAGTAACTAGTGCAGTTGTAATTCCCTTGTCCCTCGTGTTTTCGCAATCAATGTATAATATTAAATTGGAAACGAGTTCAGGATTCAACACTGACGGTTTAAGTGGCTGGCGGTGCAAAATATGCCCACGGGTGTGTCTATACTAGTTAAGTGTGTGCTTCGTTCTTTGATTATCGACTAGTTATAAATAAAAGGGAAGCTATCACTCATGTGTGACGGATATGTCTTCTTTGTCAAATGGAATCTCGATAGTGTGTACATATGACAACCCGTGGTTTATTCATCATGGTTATGTCATCTTTGTCATGGGTTTAGCTTTACCTTTTGAAGCCCCTTTCTCATTCTACACACAAGCCAAATCGTAGTATTAAAGGAACATTACAGAATTGTTTTTTGCTAACAAAACAGTTGCTGGCAGTGTAAGCACTTTATGTAATCCACCATATACATAAACTGACAAACCTGTGGAAGTTTGAGATCGATCGGCCATATGGGTCACGAGAAAATAGTGAAAAACCGATTACACATTTTGCATGAAATCATATAGATTCAACAAATGAATAAAACGCTCACTGAGCGATAAACTCCAATCGGAAAATGAGCTTATTCATTTCTCGTCAAATATGGCATTTCAGACAGAAATACTTCAAGGGATGTTTTCTACTATCATCATCATTAGACCGTGTAAGTTTTATGTAAATCTGTGATCAAAAAGTATATTTTACAAGTTTGTTTCTTACCAATTCTGTAATGTTCCTTTAAGTATAGCATGCATTATCACACACACACGTGACGTCACTCGCTGTGACAGTCGTGTATACATGTCACTGTATAGCCAGTTAAGACTATAAGAGCTGCTGTAATGCAGTACTGACTCATTACCATGTTTGTTTGTATAGACTGTGCTTGACTCGGACTGTATATAAACCTTGGTTGTATCTGATGAAGCATGGATGAAGTAAGCCCGGTCGGTGCCACCAAAGCTATATGCAGATGTTTCTTTCTAGCTCGTCATTAAAGTGCTGCAATTTATTTTCATTCTAATGCACAACATCAAAAGTAACAAAATAGACTCCGTATAAAGGGTGTCCCGTTTGGGTCCATGACCTTTCCCTGATAAATTGTGGCCAACGTCGCATGGGCCATTGGGGGGGGGGGGACACACACATTTTGATCTTTACACTTCACTGTCAGATGTCATCACTGCACCACCCCCCGCCAATACCAACACACACACACACACACACATGTTTGTGAATCCCGTCAATCGAGGACTTCTCTTTGTTCTCCCATTGTTTGGACTTAGTGTTTTTTTTGTTGCTTTTTTTGGCGATTTCCCAATTGGTAAGTTGTACACGAAAGCGAAGCGAGGACGTCCGCTCGTCAAAATACCCGGATCCCTTTTACTTAAAGTCCTCAGTTTCAACGGGTAGACACACACACACACACACACACACAGCTCTGTGTAGCAGTCACTATGTGGACAATCCTTTATTCTGTACACTTAAGGAAAATTATATTCCTCAACACTGTAAAAAAAAAAAAAAAAAAAAACACTGTGTGGACACATTATGCCCCCATATTATGTGGACCTCTTTTGTTCTCAGGTCTACATTTCGTCTGTAAGGATTGTAGTGTTAAAACACCAACCTTTGCCATCTGAAAGTCTGCTCACGTCCGCAGTAAAACGACTGCAGCACATTCGCATTCCTTGACATTTAATTTTGTAAACCGACAATAAGTTGATTGGGGTTACAGGAAAGGTAAATTTGCATTTCTTTTGGGAACCCGACGGTCTGTTGTTGACGTAGATATTTCTTAATTTGGGGTTGAACACAGAAAACTGATAGCGGGACTTGAGTTAATTCCTTTGAAACATTACCGTTTGGAATTCTGTATAGTATTTTTTGAGGAACCACGTGTGTTTATTGTTGCCAATCCAAGGGAAATTATGTCAGGACCCGTTGTGGATGTTACCTTGTACCTTGAAGTACCATGCCTTGAAAAAGTAAAACATGTTCAATAGTGCAGTCACTGCACTATTGAACATTTTAACTTGGAAAAACATGTGAATGCACGTGATTGGCGGTTAGAGCTAAAATGTAAACTATATAGTAACTTTATGTGCCAATATTTTTCAAATTGATGTGAAAATAAAAGAAGTTAAGGAATCACGCGGGGAATAATTTCGTCCAGTAATTTCGCATAGCATTAGCAAAATATTTCGACCGAATTGTGCACGCTCGATATTGAAAGGGGCACTGTCGTTGTGATCACAGCGAGTCTGTGGCCAGACATTACATTCTGAACCCTCGCCCAGTTACTGCACACGCGCACAAATAAGTTGCTGAACTTATCAGATTCACTCTGTAACAATATACAGAGGAGAATAACTTCAGGAGATATGGTACAGCTAGGGTTATACGTGTATAGACGATTTTGACCTTGACAGACCAAATTTTTGCAAACGACGGCCTTCCTTTGCAGCCTTCATGATGTCACCAATTGGTAAATTGCGCGACCTTAAATGACCGGAACGAATGATCTCACTGTTTTGAACGTTGGTAATGCTATGGATAAACATCCTGAAGAATTCAACCGGCTGAAGAGGAACAGAACCAAAATAGGGAAATCATATGGGGAGAAATATCAACGTTTCCTGTTTGCCCATAAAGCATGGACCTCCATGTGACGGGAAGTTTGTTACTTCTCCTTTTAGTGTTGTTAGTGCTTTCATGCTCCAATAAGAGTTTTAGATAATCTTTACAAATTTTTAAAGAGTTCGCCAATGGTATCCCTAATTTGGGTAAGATACGGAGCAGAAGGAAACAAGTGGGCTGATGTAAAGACTGCGTACATTCTTACGACGTAACCACTATAACAGTCCACAACTTAAGAATTCAACTTTTTAGAATTGTTAAATATAAGATGTATTGTCTGCGTCATAAAATAGAAAGGAAATGTAGCTCACATTGGCTGAATAAATTGCTAAAGTAATAGAAACTAAACTGTAGACTACGGATGATTTATAAAAGTTTGCACACTGAAAGCTTAGGGCGCGCTTAGATAGGCCTGATACATGTATTCCTGAAATGTTAATGCAACATGGTCAAACCGTTGAGAAAGAGTCTGTTCCTTGCTCTATGGCCAAACATACATCCACCGGTACGGTGGTGTACTCGCTGTTGACCAACTAAAACTAAACAATGTTCCTATTTTTCTTGCGGCCTGATCGATGGTCTGTCTGTCCGGAAATTGTTTGAGCTTCTGAAGTCATCCCTTATAAAGAAATGGAGCATCGCGCAAGATTAAAGACCAGCTCGGATCGAATGTCATCCGAATTGCGCTACTGGCGCATTTATGCAAACCATACTTTGAACGAACCAATTACCCCCTGCGGAGCTCGGAGCCAGGAAGATATATAAAGGTTCGCGTGCTCAGGTCATTGTATCTTGATAAATAAGAGTGTGCCAAAGTCAATGCCGGCCAACATGACAGAAGACACGCGTACCTACTGTAAACAGCAATAACTCGGGGTCAATTCGTGATGGCATTGTTGTTGTTTTTCCTGAAGGTGCACTTTTTGAAAACAAAACATCCAACAATGTGTTGTTTTCCCTGTGTATTGCTTTCCTTTTGTGCTTGACACGAGATAGTATCGTTTTGGTCGGTGACACATAAACAATTATTGCATATTGAGTACCGATTTACAAAGTTGAAGGTCCCTTTTGTTTGGCAACCATCTAGTTAAAGCTTTTGTTTACAGCAGTAGCGTTTTGGGCAAGTGCTGTTAAACACTTATCCAAATGCTATCTTTTTGAGTTGTGCACTTATCGTAACGGCAGCTTTGGTGTATGTGACGCAAAATAATAACCAATAGGACAAATATAGACGCAGCGTAATGTACCCCAAAAGTGTGCTTGAATTTGTGGGAACCATCGGTGTCATAACTTGAGTTACCGAAGTGATTTCATCGCTGGTGAAATCTGAATGCGAACTTGTTTGATTTATTTTACCTAGAATACATGTTTATGCTATGCTACGATACGCTATGCTATTACACGAAGTCGTTCGTGTTACAACTCCTATAGTAGACGAGTGTCACACGAATAATATTATTTTAGGTTCTTCGATGTGCGAGAGTAGCCTATTATACAATGTTATCTCAGCTATGTAAGTCCTGATCCCAACACCAAGTTTCTTATTTCGATGTGCCAATATCGAAACAGCAAATGTGTGATATGAACATGCACAACAATTCCTGATTAAATGTACACCATTATGTTGTGTTCCAAAACCAGTTTGCCGAAATTGACGACCAGAGGATTGGAATGAATTTACTCTTTCAAAGAACGATGATTGTCCGCGTGGTATTGGTTTGCTGGGCTCGCAGAAACGCACCGATGTATATATTATGTTCATATACTGATAGGCCTGTTGGTTTTCATTAGCCTTAACAAGGTGTGACCTGGCGGAGTGGAGTGTACAAATTCTTAACCTTAATATTTTTTGGATGAAAAAGTTGGTTTGGGTTCGATCACGACGTACGATGGACTAAATAAATAGTTATATATTCGGTTTGCGGTAACACCATGTGTAAAAAATATCTACTTGCTGTGTAGATTTGTTTTAGAGAACTTGTCTTGCTATTTATTCTACTACCGCGGAGTAGTTTTTTTTCGGAATTCGGGAGACTTCTCAGTTCTGAAAAGAACTGTCCTGCTTATTAACTACTACCTGGGCGGGAGGTTGGAAATCGGCCTGGACTACTACTTTAGCTTTGTGGATCGGGGGGACTTCTTGTAATTAACTGCACTGCCGCGGAGTGAGTTCTTCTTGGTCTCAACGTTTCGACTAGCTTGCTCTGGTCATCGTCAGGAGACTGAAGAGTGTAAGACATGCTGGACTATTTTTAAAGATTCAGATGTTTCAGTGTAGAGTCATTCACTGCTCTGATTGGCTCTTCTGAATGGAGAACTGTGAGAACTAAATAATAGTTGAGACTTCAGTTACTGAATCGCTCACATAAATTCACCTCCTACCTCTGCGGCCATGTACATGTACATGTATTGCCTTGCTAAGTTGCTTGACATGTATCCGTCATGACCAAATCATTATCATTTTGTTCAGAACGGGTCAACTATGCTATACTTTCACTATAAAAGTATCCACGTGGCTATAATTATGACCGCCAAGATATGAAATTGGACACTTGTGAGAATTAACGAAGGCATGCCAAACTTCTGTCCCATCGTGAGCTCGCGTGTACGTGTGTGTGTACCAGCGCCCTCTGTCGGCAGCTAATGCATCACTGTAACTTTATTTTGTGTATGTTTTGTTTGTTTCGATGGAGGTTGGGGGAAAAACAACAGTTTTTAATGTTGGGGTTGCAGTTAGAGTACGTTTTTTGATCAGAGCCTTGCTTGTATAGCAGTCTAGAAATCTGGGTAAACAAACTGACCGTGGAGAAATGCTTGACAAGTCATGGAGTCCACACAAGCCTTAAACTTCAAACCAAGGCTGGAAAACCATCCGGCCGATATCAGTATTACATTCTTAATAGGTCAACCTTCCATCGGAGTAGTGTAGCGGAACAATTGGAGTGCCATTTCACACTCGAACCGCTTCTGTATCTGGTCCGACCTTCTTCTTTTTTTGTCTGAGCAAGATTCGTTCCAGGATATAGTAGTAACAGATGTCGATGCCAGCCTTTCCAGTAACGCGACCCAGTTGCACAATGACGGTACAATTCCAATAGGGACGTTGAACCACGAGTCGGGACCCCCCCCCCCTCGATCGATACGGTCCTTGCTCTGTGTTTGAACTGCTTTACTTCCTCCATGCTTGGACTATATTCTCTCGGCCGTATGCCATCAAGAGGTATAAATAGCCGTTAAAGTTTCATGGCCAGATTTTCGCAGGTTTTTAAAAACAATATGTGTATATTATAGATATTTTTTAGAACCTTTTCTTTGAACACATTTTGACGGATGATGCATGCTGTTTCAAAAACGAAAAACATGCACACAAACTTTCGCATACTCCACGGACAATGCACAAACTGTACATAATATGCAAAGTTGTTTGCACATGGCTGATGGACGTGAGATAACTTCTGGATACTGACAATAATTCATTATTGGTTTTTGATTAACCACCACCCATCAGTGGCGGATTTGTTCGTGCAAGAATGAAAGCTTGTGACTTTTTTTTTCGAGTCTATAGAGAAATAGCTATTTACAACATACAGTCAAAATGTTCGGGTCGAATTGGCCTCAATTCAGACCTAGAAACCTTTAAGTGACCCTAAGCTCCTGATTTGTCAGGATATTTTCGTGCACATTTTGATTATGCCCTCAAAACTTTCTGGAAGATGTGATAGGAGATGCTGTCCTCTCATATTAAGAATTCTGTGCGTTTTATAAACCTTTCACCCGTTTTGGGGTCAAACTATTGAGGTCAAAGGTCAAACAATTATTATTTTTTTGAGGGAGCCACATGCCACCTTTAACTCCTGATGGCAACGATGTTTCTATATTATCAATACGGATAATAATGATATTGTTATGATGTGTTTCGCAGGGGGTTCCGGCTCTGATTAGAGAACGAGATCCCTTTCCGGAACCCGCGACCTTTCAACTTTTATCCTGCATGTCTATTGTTTCTGTACGAGCTGAACGTTTTGACATGAAAACATGGGGGCCGAAAACTGTTCAGCTTTGTTTTAAGTTGCCCGAGACTCAGAGGTGGAGGAAAACGGCCGTAACCGATACCAAAATGATATGTTTATTAATCCAAATATGGACTTCACTCGACATAAAACTGGTGCTTGTCGTCCTGAAGTTATGGCATTGATTTTTTCTTTCGTTAGGAAAAAGTAATGGAGTTTATGAACGGCCATAACAGCATCCCTAACAAAACAGAAACCGTTAATTGTTTGTTTGCTGTTGTTTTTTTCAGATGCAATGTTTACAAGCTGATTGTATAATGTTGTGATTCTGGAAAATTACAGGATGTATAGGCCTAAATAATAACTTCCCATCGGAGCACCAGTATTTGTTGTCCCTTTAAGTTAGTTATAGCCGCGTTCTCAAAATAAGGAATTGTTTTTCCAAATCGAGGATCCGTCTTCCAACGTTTGGTGAATACACAAGATGGTTTGTGCATTGACATTTCTAAACAGCTGTTGTGTCTTGTGACAAGTTGGTGACATTTGACGCAGACGATGGCTTGCACACTACAGCAATATTGTCTATCATAGGTGATTAAAGACTCGTGCTTTTCAAATTTGGGATACTAATCTAGACATTCGAGTTATTTTACAAGTATTTCCCTTACCTTTAAATGGTTATAGGGGTTCCTTCGTAGTGGAGGAGCTAGCCATGGTTCGTTTTTTTTTTTTACCTTTTAAAGGTTTGTGAATAACACACTGTGTCCGGGCTGTTGTGCGCAATTTCATACATCTGCTCATTTTTTGACACGCTAAATCGAAATGATATGAATTGTGTTTTGAAGGCAGATATTTGTGTTTGACGTCATGGCTGTGTTCATTATTTTACAAGTATTTCCCTTACCTTTAAATGGTTATAGGGGTTCCTTCATAGTGGATGAGCTACCCATGGTTCGTTTTTTTTTTTACCTTGTAAAGGTTTGTGAATAACGCACTGTGTCCGGACTGTTGTGCGCAATTTCATACATTTGCTCATTTTTTGACACGCTAAATCGAAATGATATGAATTGTGTTCTGAAGGCAGATATTTTGTGTTTGACGTCATGGCTGTGTTCATTTCTCGTGAGTCGGATATGTTTGAATTAAAGTAACAAGTAACAGAAGAAGCTTCGGATTATTGAAAATAGTTCATCTGTTTCCCGATCAGTACGCACTGATCATTTACCATTATTTTTTGAGATTGAGATTATTCAGGTGGGACGCATTACCCACCGAAGGGTCTTCGAACTAGCTGCTTATACTATTCAATCATACCGTAAGGACCCTTTATGTGTCTTTTTTCATTTCCAAATTAACTCCAGATTTCAGCTTCATAATGAATGACTTACTTCAAAATTGTGAGGGAAGTTCAAACATTCACGGACAAATTGCAGGGATGTTTTGACGGCAGTCTGTAATGTACATAAATTATACGTTTTGGACTTGTTGAAATCGTACATCAGTACGTAGTGTATATTATAATGGGTCCTATGAGTATGAAGGATCTTGTAGGTACTCAAAACTTACGGAATGTTTTTCATCTATTCCCGCTCTTTTGTTATTTGAAGGCCATTTGGTGCGAGATGGGCCCTTTCTATATTTATGGCAGACGATTTAGTTGCTATACTTTTGCTGATTGATGCCGCCGAACCGTAACTGCGGCGAAGTGATTGTGGGGGTAGGGGTGGAGCGTATCCCTCCTCGCGTATATGTAGCGCCCTCTTTTGGATTTGTCGTGTTATTGTCGACCGGAGTAAGGTTTTTACAAAATTTGCGAAAGGTTTTACAAATTTTTGCGAAACTGTGCTTCTCCACCCGCACGTGTCGTATCTTGACAACACATTGACTCACTATTCTCGCCGATTTGTATTCACTTTAGTGTCAACTGTTTCAACAAATTCATTTTCAGACCCTGAATTTATGCACTGGCAAAAATTCGCTCGTCCCCAGCGCCTTGCCTTAAAACCAAAGGCGCTGGGATGGGCAAACGTATTAGGCACGCTCATTGGTTAATGCTCAGTCCCATCATGCATCACACTCGCACTGCAAGGCACTGCACGCATGACGTACTTCCTGAACAAGAATCTGTGCAAGCTAATTAGCCCATCCCAGCGGTCCTGGATAGGCCGCTGGGGCCGAGCGAATGGCAAAAAGACACAATAACAATTCAATAAATCAGCTTATCTGACCACTCGAGTCTGTTTTGAGTTGAAGGGGCACCGAATGACTTCCACTGGAAACGATCTCAGCTCTTAGCTGTGAGAAAACAACTCGTTGAATGTTGAACCTTAAAATTACGGTTGCTGGTCATAAATGAACATTTATTTTAAGTTCATGCCCAATTCCCTCTAAGGCAGGGTATGCTTTTGGTAATTGTCAAAGACAAGTATACCCTCACTTGGTGTATCCCAACATATACATAAAATAAACCTGTGAAAATGTGTGCTCAATTGGTCATAATGGAAGAAAAAAACACCCTTGTTGCATAGCATTGCTTGCTTTCAGATGCCCGAGAAAGGCTTCATGCCTGAAGCTTTTTCTCAGATTCAAATTTTTATTTTAATTTTATTTTATTTATTTATTTATTTTTTTATTATTTTATTTATTTATTTATTTATTTATTTATTTTTTATTTTTTATTTTTTATTTTATTTTTTATTTTTTTTTTTTGGGGGGGGGTGAAAGTTACCTCTTTCTCTAAAACTACACTACTTCGAAGGGGGTTCGTTCCAAACAATGTTTTACAATATCAACAACCCTCCAGTGCGCTTTATACCTAGTAAGTTTGTATACGGGTCATTAACTTGTTGAGTAATATTACCAAAAGAATACATTGCCTTTAAAAAATGATGTGTTTTGGATGAAGGTGACTCCTCTCTGACCAATATTGTTCTTTGCCTTTGAAATTGACGCACTCTTTGTTCGCATATAGTCAGCGGACTGAATGCATGCATGTTGACCTTGGCAGAGGTCAAATATTTTGTCCGGCTAGTTTTGGAGTCATCAGCCAAAAAAGTAGGGAATATCAACAAGAAAAAAGAAAAGAACCGTATACCATAGTTTATGAGAAAACCGGAAGACTTGTTTTTTGACTTGCTGACAACTTGACACCCCTATCATAAGCCCACCACCCAGTTACTGGAGTGTTTGTTCGCCGGGCCGTGAACAGAATCATACGCCTGTCCAAACACCGCTCGGTCTGCCTCGATTTCCGCTGATGGACAGAAACCAACAACGGTCTGCGGGAAATATTGTTTTAGGCGTCGGGCGAAGATTTGGTAACGATACGTCGTGACCCCGGGGCTCACCATCGAGATAGTTCATGAACTATTTAGGATCGTGCTTTTTAACCTTTAAAATGAAAGGCTCGAAACATTCTCGAGAGACCAAACAGTCAGGCATGCAACTTTTCCTCGGATCAGCTGATTTCCTCTTTTTTATTCTCAGTTTTACCATTCAAAATTGAAAATTACTGTACAAAATCATTGAAATTTTGTAATTTCCTCTTTTTTGGTGAAGTTACAGTTGCATTCCTGAACAGTGTTGTGTTTTGCATCTCAATGTCCATAAAATAAAAAAAGCGTTTATTTGTGGAGGGTTGGTATATTATGAAGTTGTAACTTGTAGTTTGCAAGGATCTAACTTGTTTGTAAATTATCAGTTTCAAGTGCATCTAACTAGGATGCATTAGTATTTTTTACGAATCTTGTTTTTCGAATAGTGTTTTTATACAAACAACAAGGTTTTATAAATACAGACTTCTAAAAAAACAAAGTTTGCGTATGTATTTAAAAAAGAAAACGATGTCTGCCAAACAATTGTATTATTTCCCCCAAAACAAGATTTGCAAAGCAAGGCTTCAGCTTGGCAAACATTTAGGTTTGCCATTTGTCAAACAAGGAAGCATAGGCTGCACTTCCCTTAAAGGTATTGTACACTTTTGGTAACAGCTCAAAACCAGTGTCCACATTTTGTGTGGTTAAACATTCGCATGAACAAACAAACCTGTGAAAGTTTGAGCTCAATTGGTCATCGAGGTCACAAGAAAATAGTGAAAAGAGATCTTATGTGTTTTCTGTTTTTTCAAGTTATCGCGCGCGATAATTACTAGTGTTTTACTCGTTTCTCAGAAACGATAGCATTTTAGGCAGAAATATTTTAAGGAACCCTTTCTACCATTACTTACTTTAAATCATACAAGTTATGTGTGAATCTGTGAACATTGTGTTTTTCGATCTTACCAATAGTGTACAGGGCCTTTAAAGCATGCGTACAACATTGGTAATTGTCAAATACCAGTATCCACACTGTGTGTAACCCAACATATCCATGAAATAACAAACCTGTGGAAATTTAAGCTCAATCAGTCACCAGAGTCACAAGAAAGCAGTAAAAGACCCCTTTATATGTTTTCACTGTTTTCAAACATCGGATTTTATCACCGTGATAAAAACTATAGCATTTCAAGCAAAACTATTTTACCACCATGACCATCTTTATACCATGTAAGTTATGCGCAAATCTGTGAACAATTATATTTTTAGTCTTACAATATTGTACACACACACTCTTTAAAACAAGTTTTGCCAAAGAAAATGTTTGCAAAAAACAAGGACTGCAAAAAATTTGTGAGAAAAAAAAGATTAGTGAAACATTGGAGTGCATGAATGCAATATTGATACTTTCAGTGGCACTAGCGGGCTTTCCTAAAAATGAGGTAATCGTTTATAACTGGTCCCTGCTTTTTAAAAGTGTTCCACTCTCGTCTTTGGCATCCTACCCTATTGCCTAATTGGTTCTTTTTTTGTGACGATGCACGCATCGCACACGTATATATAAATGACAAGTCAGAATCCTTGAAAAAAAGTGACTTCGTTGTTCTCGGGAAAATACCTGGCGCTTGCCAAATACTTCGGCTAACGAGACCGCAGAAGAATGCTGAGTGGACGGTATTTCAAGGTGAGGAACCGGGTGGTAGTGGCAAGGTGTCTTTGGTAAAAAAAATTGAGTCCAGAGACACCGCCTGGACTTGTTTTCTGCTGTCGTGGTAAGTTTTTTTTTTTTCAGGGGGCCTTTGGAACTATACAAAGTGTCTCTCCTGGAAAAGTTGTCCGTACACGTGCAGTGTGTGTCAAAATTTTGAACATGACTTGTCTTGATTGAACATAATTAATGATTCTTTATTATGTTTAATAATTGCGAAGGGGGGGGGGGCTGCAAATGCAGTAAACCACGCACGTCTGCCTTCATGGGTCGTTATTCTCACCTCGCGAATGTGTTCCTCATGCACGTACTACTGAGGTCTGGAGCCCAAGGGCTTGATATTTTCACACGCTCCGGAGAGGGTGTTTACGAAAGACTGTTTTGTTTGGGTAATTTTTTTGTAGCCAACTTGTTTTTGGTGGGGGTCTGCGTGTCGATGTGGTGGGGGTCATTGTCGGGCCCCGTGTCGCGGAGTGATTATTTCCCCGGGGTATGACATGTCAAAAACATGGTCTAGAAGTAGAAGCGGTTGGTGCCATTCCTTGAATCCGTGACTACATTTTGAGACCAGCGGTAAAGGTTTGGCAGGTATAACCTTGAGCCGATTCGTGTACTGGTACTGTACCTGCACCCCCACCACCAAACACCCTAACCACTCCCCGAATGACATCGTGTTACATAGAGGTAGGTTACCTCCTTAAAGGTATTATACAGGATTGGTAGAGCTGACAAAACAGTCGCAAACAAAGTTCATGTTTTGTGTGATTAACCATATACATGAAATAACAAACCTGTGAAAATTTGAGCTCAATTGGTCATCGAGATTACAAGAAAATAGTGAAAAGAGACCTTATGTGTTTTCTGTTTTTCAAACATCGAGTTTATTATCGCGCGCGATAAAAACTATTGGTTTGTTCATTGCTCAGAAACGATAGCATTTTAGGCAGAAATATTTTAAGGAACCCTTTCTACCATTACTTAATTTAAATCATGTAAGTTATGTGTGAATCTGTGAACATTTGTGTTTTTCGATCTTACCAATAGTGTACAGGGCCTTTAAGTCAAAGTCATTTTTTTCAGTTATCCATTTATTGGATATCGTTTTATTATTTGCATTTGAAATGTGTGTGCTATTCCCTGACACCTTTACCCGATTTGGGCGATTTTCGAATGTTTTGGGAACCTTGGGTTCTCCACTGGTTCCCGCGTTGCGAACGTCAACGGTTCCCACTGAGTTTGTACGTCAGAAACAACCAACAAAACAAATATCCATTTTCTAGTTTTGGTTCCACTTATAGTTTTAATATAGTGACTTAAAGTTTCTGCCCTTCATTTGAGTACTTCGCTAATTGTAAAATTATAGACTACATGTACTTAAAGGCGGGGTATAATTGTAGTAATTGTCAAAGACCAGTAATCCTCACTTGGTGCATGGAGGAATTTGTGTTCTTATTCCTGCATGCTTGGTGTATCCCAACGTATGAATAAAATAACAAACCTGGGAACAAATGGGTTTATTGGTCATCGAAGAGATTGGTCATCGACAAGATGATTTACCATATCATTGCTTTGTTCTTCGGATGGGACATTGAGTCGTAGGTCCCCTGCACTTGGATTGGTAGTGCACGTAAAAGAATACTTATCGTGGATCAGGACGGGGTTAACCCTGGTGTTTTTGGTTCACACGGCAAGCACCCTTGTTTACAGGTTTCCCCTCAGGCTTGCGAGACACGGTGATTAAGTTCACTTATACGAGGTATCCACGGTTTCATGACCAGAAATAATGACGGCTGCTGCCAAACGGAATCAAGGTTGACGTTGTGCTGTGTTGTGTATACAGTGAATGTTTCCTGTCAAAAAAGGTGAAAATGGAGGTCGGTCACTGAGTGCCCAGCTACGCTGCTTCGGGGTGGATATTGGTCAGCAGCGATAAGCAAATCCGTCCTGTGATATTTTTGATACAACCTTTGACTTTGTGAACTTAGAACCATGTCGAATCATGGAAGGTCAAAGCATGGTCACACCATGTCTGTATCCAAGTGAATGACTATGGTGTGGGTGACTGGCTGGTTACCATGAATGTACGAATTGTACTTTATTAATAATAGACCACGTAACCTGTGTCCTCAAATGTTTTGAAAAGAGCCGCAGAGCCTGGACTTCCTGCAGGCACTATTTGTAAACAGCACAATGGAAGAAAACATTGATAATACTTTTTTTTTGAGATTGTGTACTGTCTGATTTTTATCAACCGTTTTGATATGAAGAAAAGGAGCACATCTAAAAACATGTTCAGCTGTTATTTGTTATAACTCTTTAATTTATGTGGAAGTTATGACTGCCAAATGTAGAACTCTCCATACGACCAGTGTAGTATCTTGCCTGCCAGGAAATGCCCAGGAATGTACAAGAAGGTCACTCTTTTTGTAAACAAAGGTTACATGATATGTACGGGTTGACCCTGGTATATCAGGTTTGACTTCTAACAATCCACACCTTTTTTGATGATCACTTTCGTTCATATCGTCAGTGCGTGGCTATAGGCTCAAGCATGGAGGAAGGAAATCGAGAATGGATTTAAGTGTACAAACAAAACACAATTGGTTACACCACCAACGATAAAAATAGTGATCCAACCAATGTGACCTTGTGATTACTTCCCAGGCCTCTAATAAATTTACATTATTATGGGCCGTTAAAACGGTGTTGTTGGTTTTTTGTTACCAGGTGCCCTTTGACCTAAAATGCCGCCATTCGCTCCTTCATCCCTTGCTTTATATTTTGAGATTATTTGTAGCAACGGACAATTAATAGGCCTAGGCATCGAGCTATTTACAGCATGGATAATTTCCTTCTTCAATGTTTTAAAGGGACTGTCGACGTAGACTGACCAATAATTGTTGTGGTTAACAACGAGTATTGGTTACTGCGTGGGCCCACGAGGAGGGGGGGGGGGTGCTGTGGCAATTCGTTTTAACAGCCAATTGTTGAGTTGTAACTGTCGATAAAGAGTTACTTTCCTTCCTCAATGTTTTTAAAAGGTACTGTCGACTGTCGTGTAGCCAAGGTTGTGATTGGTCAGCACGTAAGGGGGCGGAGCTTAATGTATCGGTTAATTGCCATTGCTAGCTTGCACCATGCTTGCTCTATAGCTTCATTCAAACAAAGTGCAGCTGTTTTGTTTGTGCAAGTAACTCATTAGAATGTCTGCAAAGTGTCTGAGTCGCGTTAATGAATCGTGAAGATCCGGGGATAAACAAAAGGCGCCTTGTGGTGTTTTGTTCACTCGTCTGCACCACTCATTAAAAAGGGGGGGGGGGGGGTTCGGGGTATTCCCGTCTGATCAAAAGTCCGCAAGTAAACTTAGCTAAATCTGTGTGAAATTTTTAAAAGGCACTCAAACAATATTTAGAAGTCTTTCAGCCTCTTGAAAGAATGTGACACCTTAACTGGAATGTTCGGATCAATTTTAGAGCCAGTCCTCAATTATATTTCTAGCTAGGCGTTGTACATATAGAGCTATATGTAAATGTTATGAAACCGCAGCTTGGTCTTGGGCTCTGGTTTCGGCTGTGTCAGTTTTGTTTTGAAAGTCAAGTAATGAACCACAAGGGAAACTGACTGGGTAAATTTCAAATGGTTTGGGGTTGAACAAAGAATTTTGTTTCTGAAAGCGTACATTTTTTGGTAAGGGACTTCAACAAGGGGGGACGGTGCCCGATGGACCCTTGGTGGTACACCCCACTATTAAAATAAACTCCCATAACATACAGTGCAAAATGCTAAATATTCAAAAATACACAGTTACACCAAAATTAACACTTAGAAGTCTCACAGCTTTTTACAGTAAAGGGAAAATTATCCACTATTAAATTCTTGAACCTTTTACCCTCTGCTCAATTTGATCTGGGGAGTGTCAAGGCCCGTCGAGTTATTCTCCCTCCAAATAAAAACGCCCTTACTTACCCCTGTGTAAATTTCCAAACGTCCGAGCATCAATCTTGAAAAAAATGTCCCTACACCTCTGGGACAATTTTTTTCAGGGCCTATGTCATCCAAATGTCATCCAAAATACCTCAAGTTGGAAGTCAACTACCCCAAGGTCACAGTTTGGCAAACATTTTTACACTGTACCCCTTTGTTGGCTCTCAAAGCTGTCTCATATAGAACATTTTGAGGGCCTACAAAATATTAATGAGGCAGCGCTCTGTTTTCTACCTACTTAATGGGGTGCACCATTAGCCTGAGCCAAGCCGAAGCTTTGGTTTCGAAAAAGGCCTGTGAATTGTCGTGTGGCTGCGGCTTTTGCCTGGTTCCCTTCTCCACAGTTTTCAATCATAGTGGTTATAATCAAAGTATAGCCGATACCTGGCTACTCTTCCACTTTGCCTCGGTTTTTGCACGCGTGAAATTGTGTCGGGGTTATGAAGATGGAAAATAATATTTGATAACGGGCTTCGTCGAGATCGCGGCCAATGCAGAGCGCCCCCTTGCGTTGAGTTTAATCCGAACTGAACTTCCCCACAATAAGTCAAACGAAACGAAAGCGAATGATGAAAGTACACGAATTGCAATTATAAGCCCAGGCAGGCAAACAAATCTAACCTTTTCTGATAGGTTGACAACACTCTACGTTTTGAAAGATGTTAATAGTGGCTTCTTAAATAGCGCTCATATCCGTCACTCAGTGACGCTCAAGGCGCTTCATCAGTCAGTATTTCTGCAAGGTATATATGTGGAGCAACTTTTTGAAGTTTGAGACATATTCCTTTACTTAGCACAATGTAATGGTTTACAAGGTGCTGTGGCGCAATATGCTGCCAATCAAACCAGGAACACCGGGGCGAACCCGGTTGAGCTTATTTCACAGGGTTTTTTTTATTTCATGTTTATGTTGGGTCACATAGTCGAGTTCGTTCACTCCTTCTTGTCGGTATATCGTTTTTCTTGTTGTATCAACGGTGAACGGTGACAATTACGGGCCGTCCCGAAACATTATGAGGCATGTCATGTCATATCCTAAAATATGTTCGTCTGGGGACGCCACTATAGTGGGGCCGAGTGTGATTTTTTTTTCTGCAGCATACTTCGTCAATACATTCAACAGTTAAGAGATAGGTTGTTCTTCCCTTGTCCATTAACTGTTGACTCCCTAGCGGCGTGTGCTGCAGAAAATAAATTTGCGGGCCGAGTCTGGTCCGTGTAACTTAACAGTATACACCGCACGGCAAGATAGTTATGGTTTGTTTGGGTACGAGGTCACAAAAACACGCATTAATTTGAGTCAACTCTGCTCTTTTACACCTCTGTTGTTTGAAAACGGAACACAATGACTTCCTCTTGGGAACGAGTATGGATAGAGTGTATATCCTGAAATAAAAAAAAACACTTCATTTTTGACGTGTGTGTGTGGTCCACACAATGCAAATGGATTGATGTCACCCACTGGTTTAGATGTGTACAGCATTGATAGGATTGAAAATATAAACGTTCACAGATTTACACATAACTTACACGGTGTAAAGATGGTCATGGGGGAAAACGAGTCCTTTGACTAGTTTTTTTAGGAAGTGAGTAAAACAATTAGTCTTCAGCGCGCGTGTCCAAAACCTGAGTCTGAAAATAGTGTGAACACATAATAGTTTTTTTTACTATTTTCTTATAAATCCGATGACCGATTGAGCTCATTTCACAGTTTTTTTTTATTTTCATGTTTATGTCGGTTCACATAGTCTTTGAACATTACCAATGTTGTACATGTGCTACCTTTTATGCGCATGTGCAGAACACATTAGGTTTGTATCTCTATACCAAGACATGTCAACACACGGCAAATTACTGAAGTTATTCGTACATAAGTTTGGTTACTTTACGCTGTAATTTTCCCCCATTTAAAAAAAAAAAAAAGCTTGGGATAGGGTGTATCTTGGAACTCGAGAGAGAAAAAATCACACTCCCATTTGTAGGTTATCTATGTTGGATCAAACAAAAAGGGATGTACAATGTATGTCACATCGGTTTTGCATCTTTGATTCCTTCCTCCATTCGACCTTCACACACAATCATGTGCATAACTCATTAGTGTGTAGCCAAACATCCTCTATTCAGAGCAGCCTGACTGACAAATTGTTGTATGTAGTTTGCGCAGGAGTTTGTATTTATCTGCGATGTAGAAGTACCACAATAAATAATAGAGATTGAGAATGAAATGTACCCCCTTGCTTCCTATATCGTAGTCTTGGCCAAGTCTCTCAATCTTCACCCCCCACCTGGCTGGCATACACGGTGCTACCGGGTAAAATGTGCGTTTCTACAATTCATGGTATATAAATTCACGGCCATTTTGTGCACAAAAAAGCAGCCCGTTTTTTTTTATCTCATGCAATCGTATTTTAGGCAGTTTTTCGTCTGCAGTTGAAACCGTCATTCAGTTTTATTTTGAGGCATACGAATGTTCATGTCTTTGTACTCAATTAAACTCACGACAAACGGCCGGGATATTTTTCAAGATGGTTGCCAGCTTTTTCGGTGTTTTTTTTGTTTCGGTGTGCTCAAGTAACAAGTAACAAAATACGATGTTATGTATTTTAGAATTGATTTTTTTCGTCAGAGATCGTAAAAATGTATCCTTAAAAAAATACAAAATACAATAAAAAGGAGGTTGCCTCTAAAAAGCAAGCAGGCGGGGACGCTAAACATTTTTATTTGGCTTTACGCTGGTAATTATTCCACCCCTTAGGTCACTGGCCACAAAACACACCAATCACACGCCATCACTGAAAAAACTAAAGAATAACTTGAAAGAAATTAGACCGTCTAGACCAGGGCCCGCGAAAACAAGTTTTAGGAAAAAAAGAAGAAGACAGCAAAACAAGTGACATCCGTGGTTTTGTTTTGCTAAACTCTTTTTATCGGTCAAAGATATTTGATTACAATGTCGCTGACCTACAGAGATGCCGAGTGACTTTTTTTCCTGTGAACTTTCCACCGGCGATACAGGCCATTTCATTTCCAACAAATGACATGTTATATATTTGATTGTTGTTTTGAATGATTTGTGTATACCACCAACCGCTGCGGCTGTTTTTAATGGTCCCAGCCCCCCTCTCTTTTGTGTGTGATTGCACTGGAGCGCAGCGGATCGTGTTTAGTTCGTTGTCAAGAAATATTTTTTGCAAAACACACTTTAAAAGTTTTATAGGTAGACTTGTAACCCTTGTAATGTTTGGAAAAAACAAGTTAATTACTTGTTTTTCGGAAGTTAACCACACATTACAGTTATTGGACCACCAATTATCCTGAGAAATGTTTCCGTTTGAGGGAAACTCTGTTCTTGGAATGTTTCAATGTGCAAATTACACACAGCCACCGGCGCAACTTTTTCAGCAAATTTGTTGGGGTTTTTCCCAGGAAAGTTACCACCCATTTGGTGGCGTTTCCAAAGGTTGGTTGGACCGTTGGTTTTATTGAACATTTGGTGCTCAATATGGGGCAGGGTTGACACCCTATTGTGTCTTCATTGTGTTCGGGGAACTTCATGAATTCTATAAGAGGATTTGGGGGTTCTGTACGAGAGGAAAATAGTGTGTTCAAATATGGGAACATTGTTGGGGGGGGGGGTATACCCCCTGCCCATTTGGGCATGGTGGTGAAAACCTGAGTATTGGGACGGTGCCGGTTTGCAATTTTTTTTTCGTACCACACTTGAGAAGGGGGTCAACAGTGAAGGGATCCGGGAAAGCGCCCATGCCTTATGCGTGTATGCATTGGCTCTAGTTTGGTACGGGAAAAAAAAATTGCTGCCGGTTTGCTCCAATAACTATTGACGACGTAACGTTAGTACCATTCAGCTATGCTTGGACATGTTGTAACGGTTGGCCGATTGACAAGTCTGTGTTCGAAATGATTTCTTTAAAGTGGGCCCTATATAGAGTCATCTGCATTCTAACTATATAGACTTGTGGACAAGTCGTTAAAGGCACATTACAGAATTGGTAATTGTAAAATATACTTTTGATACAGATTTACATAAAACTTTACACGGTCTAATGAGGATGATAGTAGAAAACATCCCTAGAAATATTTATGGCTGAATTGCCATATTTGATGAGAAATAAATCAAACTAATTTCGATTGGAGTTTATCGCTCATGAGCGTTTTATTCATGCATTGTATAACACATGCAAATTTGTAATCGGTTTTGCACTATTTTCTCGTGACCCAGATGGCCGATCGATCTCAAACTTCTACAGGTTTGTCAGTTTATGTACATGTATATGGTGGATTATATAAAGTGCTTACACTGCCAGCAACTGTTTTGTTAGCAAAAACCAATTCTGTAATGTTCCTTTAAATGTTTGTCGCAGTGCATGCTCTCACGCGATCACACTGCTAATGCGGTGAAAATTTTTGTCTGGCCACTGGAACTAGCGCGCCGCATTTTGAGAGTAGACCCGCTTAGGCTCATCTCGTGCAAGCATGCTAGCAGATTGGGCCAAGTCAATTTCATGAATGGCCCGTTACGCATTTCACCGTGACAAACATGTAAGTACTTTCCACATTCATTTCCAAACTAAATGACACACATAAGGCCACAATGTGAAGTATTCGAAACTGCATTGAAATCGTATCAAACAAAACAAGCTTAATTTACGCTGACATTTTTTAAAGGCAGTGGATACTTTAGTAATAACTCGAGAAATACGTACCATCAAAAATTACTTGTAATGAGCACCTGAGAGCTGCTGATAGTATAACACATTGTGAGAAACAACTCCCTCTGAAGTAATGTAGTTTTGGAGAAAGAGGTAATTTATGACTAAAATATTTGAATCTGAGGGGAAACCTTTCTCAGTCTTTTGAAAGCACACAATTCTATGCAATTAGTGTTTTTTTTCTTACATTATTTTCTTGCAACTTCGATGACCACTGATGAGCCCAAATTTCCACAGGTTTGTTATTGTAGCATACGTCGGGATACACCAAGTGAGGATACTAGTCTTTGACACCTACCAGAAGTTTATCCTGCCTTTGAGGAGGCAGGTATTAAGTCATTTACATTGAGATAAATTAACCATGTGGCTTTATTTACCACCCTACCCATACTTTATGTCTTGCCCCCATCCGAAGGTTCTGCAGATGGTTAGCCTTTGGTCAAGGCTTTTGCATTCGCAGTTTGGTTCTCACACAATGCGGTATGTAGTCCCATGTACGTACATTACGATGCACTGATTCATGACATGGTATTAAATGAAAACATTACACAGTCACTCCTCGAACCGAGACTACTTCTGCCGGCTATTCTATCTTGTTTACGGTAGTGTCCAAGGTCGTGCCCCTCCCCTCCCCCCAACCCCCTCTACTGGGAATACGGATATCTTAATTTTCGGCCCCTCTATCAATACAACACAGGCTTATAATGATCAAAAATAGATGTTTTTTCGGCAAGGCTGCTCTGTGAGACTTTCTGATTGGAAATCACTGATTAAAATCGTCCATACATACTTCATACACTTTGTTGGGGTCGTCAGCCTTAAAGGGCATTCGATTAAAGTGTCCAGTGGTGCACGGGGGAATTATAATTTAGTGACGTCATATTTCTTTGTTGCCCGAGGGCGTTTGAATTGGTACGGCACACTGGATGTCCAATACTCTAGTTGGTTATAAGAGTCTATTCTAGTTTAAAAGAACGTATTGGTCCAGACTCCTGATGACTCATTACCCTAATCCTAGGGTCCTGGGCTGATTTTAGTTCTCGCCAGGACGCTGCATATTTCTGGTGAACTTTAGAACAAGGCGTCTTTTTTCTTCTTCTCTCCATTCATGAGGGTCTCGTATTAAACCGAAAATACATACAAATCATGACGTTGATGGACTCAGCATTGCATAATCAAACGAAAAAAAGGTTTTTATCAACCTCGTCCCCGGGGGTGATCGATCTCGCCGCGCCATTTTCTTCCAGCATGCCTTGCTCGCTCATTAGAGACGAGAGGTATCGATACGGCGCACTGCCCATGGTAGCGAGGCTGTTTTTTTAAAATTATATCAGACGACGTGATGTGCCGAGTCGTACAGTCTGGAAACCGTTTCCGGGTCAGAATTGACCCAGATTCCGGGTCAGAATTGACCCAAATTCCGGGTCCGGGAACCTGACCCGTTTCTGGGTCAGGCTGACCCGGACACTGGTTATTAAATAGACCTTTCCATTGTTGATAAACAAACCGCGCTGGTTGGCATGGAAGGCCGAATGTTAGCAAAACACTCAATCGTGTTAACAGATGTTTCAATAAAATTCAACATTTTCTGCAAACCTTCAATTAAGTAAAGTACCTCTCATGATTGGCTGCTTTGTTTCCAACAAATTCATTACTATTTTTGAATATTTGTGTAACATTGTTAAAAACTGTGGCTACTTGTTTTTGTTTTGCATTTATGGCTTTCCATAGTTTTCCGACCTCGGTTGGCAAAACAACGGGCTGTGACGTTGCAATAGAAAGGTCTATACCTTGGATTCTATATTTAGTTTGACTCATTTCTTGGTCAATTCTGACCCGGGAGTTCTTAGCTTATGATTCCAGTTACACTTGTGGCCAATGGCTATTGGTTTTATATCTCGGAAGTACCTAAATTTAGCCAAAATCTGATCATATATCATTTTGAAAAACGGTAAAAATAAAAAAACAGAGGTCAGAGCTGTGTCTTATTGTATACAGATTGCATGGTTGGACCGAGTGTCCATTTATTAGATATGACCAATAATAATCGGCGAGGTTAGTCACTTCGGACAGGTGAAGGGGAACTGACAATTTGTTGTGACTTAGTTAGGCGATCTGTAAAGATCCTCGATGGTTTATTTTCAGGGTGTTTGTTTTTCCACGGGGGAGTTGTGGGGGATGGGGGAAAGTTGTGTTTGACCTTGGGCTTCGGACACTCTGCATTTTGTCCATGGGTGGGGGAAGGGTTAGTGTATTTTTGTCTGGCTAAACGCTACTCGTTTATGTAGCCGGATGCCTGTGGAGAGGAAAAGCTGTGTAAGCTCGACGAGTGATTTGCACGTGTCACCCGAAAACGTGTTATAGAGAGAAAAGTTTGTGATTCCTCTACCCCTGCCAAATGAAACCAAAATGCACTTAAAGGAACATTACAGAATTGGTTTTTGCTAACAAAACAGTTGCTGGCATTGTAAGCACTTTATGTAATCCACCATATACATAAACTGACAAACCTGTAGAAGTTTGAGATCGATCGGCCATCTTGGTCACGAGAAAATAGTGAAAAACCGATTACACATTTGCATGAAATCATAAAGATTCAACACTGAATAAAACGCTCACTGAGCGATAAACTCCAATCGGAAAATTAGTTTATACATTTCTCATCAAATATGGCATTTCAGACAGAAATATTTCAAGGGATGTTTTCTACTATTATCATCATTAGACCGTGTAAGTTTTATGTAAGTCTGTGATCAAGAAGTATATTTGACAAGTTTTTTCTCACCAATTCTGTAATGTTCCTTTAATAGCGCAATACCGAGTATCAATATACAACAATCTTTCCAATTGGTAAACTGTGGCTTGGTGTACCCCCTTCCTATTGTGTCTTCACTCTTCATTGTGTTCTGGGAATCTCAGGAATTCTTTAGAGAATTTTAGGGGGGGGGGGTACTTCTTTACAAGAGGAGAGTTTGTTGAAGTATGGGAACATTTTGGGTTTGTTTGTTTGTTTTTGTGGGTTAAAAAAAATTTTTTAGTGGGGGGATAGACACCCGCCTCCCCATATCGGGCATGGTTAAGGTAAATTTTGTTTCGCATTGTGTAAAATTTTAGCAACTTAAGGTACAGGGACCCCAACATGTACAGTTTAGTCCCCGGCAAACTTGAACCCATCATTGTGGTGCTCGATATGGGGACATGGTGTGACCCCCTCCCTTTATTGTGCTTCATTTGTGCTTGGAATCTTATAAATTCTTCAGAGGACTTCACTACATGAGGAAATAGTGTGTTAGTAATATGGGAGCATTGGGGGATACCCCTCTGCCCCATATCTAGCATGGTATGATAAAAAACACGTTATTGGCGCATTTAGCAGGGTAACTCCACTGGCTCCCTGTCTCCCATAGGATCATCTTCAAACTCATGATTACTGTCCACAAAGCCCTAAACAACAAGGCTCCTCCCTGTTCACTGAATTACTCTAGCGCTACTCTCCATCCAGAACTCTTAGATCCAGCAACTTGTTACTCCTGAAGGAACCCATTTTCAAGCGAACTTGGGGTGCAGATCTTTTTCTGTAGCGGCCCCCCGTATTTGGAATTCTCTGCCACTTAAACTTAGATCCTGCCACTGTTTATCTAAATTTAAATCTCTGCTTAAAACGTATCTTATGTCACAAGTTTTTTGATAATTCATTTCACTGTTTCACCTTCTTTTCTGTTTGTTTTACTGCGTCTTGAGCACCCAGCAGGGTGGATACGTGTGCATTACAAGTCCCTTTATTTTTATTATTATTAACTGCAGATGGCGCAAAAGGCTGTCGTGAACCAGTTCACTCCACAATGCACCCGAATCGCCCTCTGCATTGCACTTCCGAAAACACCTGATGGTATTCTAGATGCTTTGGGAAGAAAGCCCTTTGAGAGTGTTGAACGCAAAATGATTGGGTTCTGTTTTGACTTACGTTGGCATTGCCAATTGTATCACTATATGTTTCTAATAAACACAGTCACATCACATACAGCCAACCTTACAGCCAACGTTGAATTTTTTATCAAAATGGTTGACTTCTCTGGGACAACTCTGAATTCATAACAGTTGTTTTCTCAAGGAATGTTTGTATACTGACCTTTTTTTTAAAAATACTTGCTTATTTTGATTTGTCAAAATAAGTAGCATATTGTTTATCACACATTGTTGTATCACAAACGGACATAGTTCTTATGATAGCCTGTGCTCATATTAACCACAGTTCTCATGATAGCTGCATGTACTCATATTAAGTCCACTGAGTATATATACAAAAACAAATCTTTCACATCAAATATCTTCAACTTAGTTTGTTTGACCACTCGGCATCTTACATGTATATGATACCTTTAAAGTTGCCTACTGTTTACTTGCGTATAGTATCATTCTTAACTGTGTAAACAACAACGGGAGTGATCTTTGTGTTTCTAAAACCAACAGTACCCATCCAACAAAGATCCCACTGGGCTCGTTATCGTCATCGTTTGATGGGATTTCTAAGCTAATCGGGTCCCGAGGCGGTTCCCGTGCATTGATACGGGGTCCCGCCCAGTGCGCTTTCTTTACACACCGGTCAATTATCGCTCTTTACACCGTTGTCCCTGCGTCCTTAAGACGGGGCCCCCAGTGGCAGTCTGGGTCCAGCCCCACGGTCTAGACCATTATTATAAGTCTCTCTCAAGTCTCCCCGCCGCCCAAATTTATCATCCGAAATGTTGGGTCTCGATTTATTTTGTTATTATTGCGAATAACAGGAACTGGACCGGATTCAAGGGCATGTGTTGCTTGGAACAAGGAGCCAAGGTCTTGTCCTGCAGGGGACGAAGTCTGTGTTTTTTTCTCTCTCTCTCTCTCGGTGACTCAAGCCTTTGAAGGTCTTAAGACTTTGGGATGTCTGTTCAGTTGTTTGAAACTTCTCAAAGTGGCAAGTTATCGCGAGGCTGATACCTTTACACTTTTTAAACAGTAGTCAGAGTTGACCCGGAATTGGGTCCCGTCAACCCTGACCCATTTCTGGGTCATATTGACCCAGAAGAGAATCAAAATTGTGGGGATTCTGAGTTCTCATTGTTTAGCCACTTTCCGGGTCAACCTGACCCGGAATCCGAGTCAATTCTGACCTGGGAGGGTTTTTTAATTTAGTGTATAAGGGGATAACAAGATTGGCAAAGTTGAGATATAATGTGCACCTTGATATATGTGCGCCTTGATTATAAATGTGCGCCTTGATATATGTGCACCTTGATATATGTGCGCCTTGATTATAAATGTGCACCTTGATATATGTGCACCTTGATATATGTGCGCCTTGATTATAAATGTGCACCTTGATATATGTGCACCTTGATATATGTGCGCCTTGATTATAAATGTGCACCTTGATATATGTGCGCCTTGATTATAAATGTGCACCTTGATATATGTGCACCTTGATTATGTGCGCCTTGATTATAAATGTGCACCTTGATATATGTGCACCTTGATATATGTGCGCCTTGATTATGTGCACCTTGATATATGTGCGCCTTGATTATAAATGTGCACCTTGATATCTGTGCACCTTGATTATGTGCACCTTGTATGTGCGCCTTGATATAATATGTGCACCTTGATATATGTGCACCTTGATATATGTGCACCTTGATATAATGTGCACCTTGATATCTGTGCACCTTGATATGTGCACCTTGATATGTGCACCTTGATAATATGTGCACATTGATATTTTATTATGTGCACCTTGATAATATGTGCACATTGATATATGTGCACCTTTATAATATGTGCACATTGATATATGTGCACCTTGATAATATGTGCACATTGATATATGTGCGCCTTGATATAATGTGCACCTTGATATGTGCACCTTGATAATATGTGCACATTGATATTATGTGCGCCTTGAATATGTGCACCTTGATATGTGCACCTTGATATCTGTGCGCCTTGATATAATGTGCAACTTGATTCATGTGCACCTTGATAGACACATTGATATGTGCACCTTGATATATGTGCACCTTGATATATGTGCACCTTGATATATGTGCACCATGATAATATGTGCAGATTGATATATGTGCACCTTGATAATATGTGCACATTGATATATGTGCGCCTTGATATAATGTGCACCTTGATATGTGCACCTTGATATGTGCACCTTGATATGTGCACCTTGATAATATGTGCACATTGATATATGTGCACCTTGATAATATGTGCACATTGATATATGTGCGCCTTGAATATGTGCACCTTGATATAATGTGCACCTTGATATGTGCACCTTGATATTTTTTTATGTGCACCTTGATATGTGCGCCTTGATATAATATGTGCACCTTGATATATGTGCACCTTGATATATGTGCACCTTGATATAATGTGCACCTTGATATCTGTGCACCTTGATATGTGCACCTTGATATGTGCACCTTGATAATATGTGCACATTGATATTTTTATCTTGTAGTGGCGCCTTGTTAGTGTGCCAGGTAAGAAGACAATAGATTGACGATGGAAAATTCATTACAATGGCAACAACAAGCAGGCAAAACAAAGGAAGGACGGGATGTCAGCAATGACTGAAACATAATGCGTGCCCGGCTATACACGTGCTGTATGTAGATTAGCTAAAGACAAATGGAAACTTCATAATATGAAGGAATTGTCTAACACTACAGATGTAAAGAACTGAAATGATAATTATGATGATTATGTCAGTTTGGGCCTATAAGAGAAGTACATGTAGGCCTAATAACTGTTAAAAAATATCATAAAAGTATCGATGCCGGACAGTATATAGGTCGTATAGTAAAGGTCGTTGATGTAGTTCGATAGATCGCTTGAAAAGGATTTGCGTGTGGGGTTAATATTGTGTTTTCAAAACTCATTTTTGTACGTGGGTTGCATTTACGATGTACAAAAATATGGCTGATAATGCCTTTGCGTAAGCGAACCCGAGTTTCGAAAACGCCACCAGTTCACTGAACTACGTCACGACATAAGAGACCATGCCCAGATGAGCTGATATTACTTGACATTGACACTGTAGTAGCTCACAGCCGAAGGTGGTAAATACTGTCGCTTTGCACCATGTGGGTCACATTCCCCCAGGATATTGGGTCGTAACAATAACCATGGCCAATTGTAAGTTGTCAAAAAAGTTGTGTCAAAAAAATCAGATCCCAAGAGAGAGGGTCTCTGGGGGTCTGATGAGGGTCGCTGGTTGTCCCATGGCAAGGCTGGTTTTTATTTAGACCATAGAGCACTATATGGTTCTTGCTCTATGTTTAGACAACTCTCATTATTGACCTTATCCATTGACGTTAGAGGTAAACCGATGATGAAACAATGGAAATGCACAGATGTGTACGCGCGGCGCACAGGATTGGCCAATGAGCTATCTTCCTTTTGACCTCTAGGCGAGGGCGCCCTACTCAAATGACGCCACGTGCATAAGGTCTATGGTGTGTTTTATTGTAAATGAGTAGGCCTACTTTGAATTCCTTTAGTCCAACTTACACTGCACAGTAACTTTTGACATCGTGTTTCCAGATCAAAGGTTAATACAACTTCACCAGTCAATCCAAAATATTACGGACATCCAATACTCAAGTTCAAAAACAACATTCCTTCCAAGATACCAAATCTAGAAAAAAAACACAGTTTTAATTCCTACACACCATGGAATTTCGGCAGCTTACTTGCACGAGAGTTGCTTTGAAAACAAATACAGTTTGTGTAGAGAGGGAATAATTTCAACCACCTCCATGCTTCAACATACTTTGCTTTGGTTTAGCCACTTTAGTTTCCGCCCCCTGGATAAAAACTTTCTCAGTAAGTTTCCCCCTGGTAAAATAACACTGTGATAAGATACACCTTACAACAATAGCCCCTTTGATTAAGGACCCATTTCAGATAGCAGCCTGGCAGCACAAGGGGAACATTCCACATTTATGTGTTCTCCTGATCCCATCACAAGCTGTGATATTTTACCCATGTTCAAGTCTTACTGCTATGGACTCGGTAAGCTTACACTTTGTTTTATTATTTAGTTGTTTAATTAGTGGATTATTTTGACAACCATAATGTTCCTGTATTTCTTTGGAATTTCATTTCTAAAGTTATAATCTTGGATTTCATGTTTAAGAATAAGATTTTGTGTTTCTTAAATTTGCTTGAAGAACTGTATTTTGATCACTTGTATTTCTTGTTGTTTTATTTACACAGGTTTTAAAGCCATTTTGATTTTAATTTGTAACCTTCTTTGGCACTGTGTTTTGTTGGTTTTATTTTATTTTAGTGGTTTCTATAAATTCCTTTTTTAAGTATTCTGGGTTCAGTTAAAAGGGGTTACTATTGGTCTTGGTTTAGAGTTCCCTGTCTATTGCTATATCTCGATCACTGGTTTCGCTTTTGCCTCATAATCAATAAAGTAATTTTTATATTTTTTTCTTTGTTGAGAACCCTACATATTTATTGAGTTGTCGTCCCACTTCTTGCATTTCCTCGCGCCTTTACCCTATTCGATCCTTAGATTAAGTGAGTTTCCCCAAGGTTTAGTTTTATTTTCATTTATTTCAAAGTGTACCCTTTTTCCGGGTTACATTTGCATTCGCCAAGGTGGTATACAAGGCATTCCTGATATTGAAAACAAAAACATTTGGGGATTTTTGCTGTCGTCTCCCTTTTTGCCTTCAACTTTTCTGGAAAGACACCAGCTTTCCAATATGGAAAGGAAGATTTTCTGTTCCAACGTAGCTTTTGTAATGATGTACATGTACATGTACATGTACTTTAGGGGTTGCTTTCTCTGTAATGTACCGTACCTTACACGCATCGTATTCGTTGGATTAATTTCTGCACCAAGAAAGCCAACAAGCTATAAATAGCTTCATGATTGTTTTAATTTGTAATAGTAAACTCTGACTGTATTCTATGAAAAAGTCCCCTCTTTGTCTTTTGTGCGTTGGAAATGTACGAAGACAGAAGCCACTCTTGGCGTCGTTCAAATTCCTGGCGATATTTATACTGTCCAATCTTTAATTTTCTTGAACATTGTGTAATGTTCAATTTACATTGGAATGCTGTACTCGTTGTATATAAAAGCACAACGATTTAGAATAATTTCGGAATATTAAAGAAAACAAGAAAATAGAGTGTATGGTTTTTGAGGCATAGCATGGTGAGGTATCAATGTATATTCGGTTTGCGGTAACACCATGTGTATAATTATCTACTTTGCTGTGTAGATTTTGTTCTTTAGAGAACTTGTCTTGCTACTTGTTCTAGTACCGCGGAATAGATTTTCGGAATTCGGGAGACTTCTCAGTTCTGAAAAGAACTGTCCTGCTTATTAACTACTACCTGGGCGAGAGGTAGGAAATCGGCCTGGACTAGTGGATCGGGGGACTTCTCGTAATTAGCTGCACTGCCGCGGAGTGAGTTCTTTTTGGTCGCCAGAAAATAGAGACGATCACACTCATGTGAATTTCAGAGATGTTCATTGATTTGTGTCCCATTTTTTAATCATGAAAGTTCTGTTCGTTTTCTCTCACGGGAAGAAGAGTAATGGTTCGACGGGTTGAGTTTGAACCCCCTTGCAGGAGGTCGCCGTTCTTTATGACCATCGTAAACGAAACTGTTTCGAGGCCTCTTCTTCGAGTGTCTGTTGACAACGTTAATGAGGGAGAAGGCTCGTCTTACATAAATAGAGAAATAAACACCCGGCTGCTGGAATTTCATTTTTTGTAAGCCTGGCCCGATGGGGTCACCCACGCCCATTTTTCAGAGCCGTGGCATTACGGGTTGTATCCGTGTTTGCAAGTGAACGTTTCCCCGGTGTGTTTTGGTTTCTTCGTGTTTTTTTTGTGAGTTCGGCTGGGCGATATTTGCGACGTTATCAATTAGAATATCGTCAAGGAATAGATGCTGGTTAATGGGGTTCGATCGAAATGAGCATCGATTTTAATGGTCTCCAAATGCTATCTTCTGTACCGTGACATTATTTTCAGATGGAAATATTATTTTCAATCAGAAACCTATCCTCACCGGTCCCCCTAACAAAGGACAAAAAAACAAACAAAAACAAACAAACAAACAAGCAAACAAACAATCAAAATAACAACAGGTACAACATAAAACGAATAGCAACATCTAATCAAAGGCCTTAATATAAATTGAATAAAAAACAACGAGCAAACAAGCAACCTCTATAACAGATCATTAAAAAATGGAGAGCTGCCATCCTTTTGAACCCAGTCTATAGGTGATCGTTGTGTGACGAGCTCGTCCATTGATGACGCTTCCATTGACGATTTTCATCAGCTGTTTCATGGATGGCGCTAAAATTACTTTTAATTCGCGTTATTCCAAAAGTGCATCCGTTCGCATCATGACTCATGAATCTGCCTTAAAATTAAGAAAGAAGAAGAAAATTTCAATCAACAGTATAAATAGAGTGGATGATACATTCAAGTTTACGGGCAAGTTCAGTTTGCCCGGTGAAATCCTATAGCCCAAAGCTTTCGGTTTGTGCTCGTGAGTTGACGTCCGTTCTAAACACTGATAGTGTTTAATTTAGCCGATTGTCGTTGAGCATTGTTTGCACGGTGAAGAAGCAAACTCCAGGCGGGGGCTTTGGTCTGGAGTCGAACCCACAACCATGTACTGCATGTAGATGACGTGGTCTCACGAGTGACCTTGCACATTACAGGGCCTTTCTGGCAGGCAAGATACTAAACTGGGACATTTCACATTTTGCGTCGTAATTGCCACATTAAAATCAAGAGTTATAAAAGTAACAGCTGAACAAGTTTTGAGAAGTGCCGCCTTTCTTCATAACAAAAGTTGATAAAATGTAATGTTTTGAGCTGTGCACAAATCCATTGAGCTGTGCACAAAGCGTGCCTGCACGAAGTCCACGGTCTGTGGCTCCTTTGTTAACATGCGATGTCACTGGTTACATGGTCTCTATGACATTACTAACAACAACAACAACAACACCCAGCAACTAGACTAACGTTTTTGTTCAAACAAAAACAAGGTGTTCGGAAGACACATGATTAGACACAAATTACCAAAGCTGGTGAAATACAAGGAGAACATTGGTAGACATTATTGTCTTTAAAGTAAATAATGATATGCGTGAAATTAATTGTGGCTCTAAGTATTTGCTTTTTGAAATAAAGCTTATTTCAAAACATTATAACTTTATCTTCCAGTTTGAACCGGAAGTCAATGTCAAAAAAAAACACTGCCAAAAATGAAACAGCGAAAAGCTCCGTTGCCCTCAACTGATTTACAACTCATACGCAATGCCTAATCATGCACAACCATGTGTTGCAGAACGACACAACAGCAATACCAGCATGATGCCCGAATGTTTATTAAGCTTTCCGACCTCTGTAAGGGCGTAAGCCACGCCCCCTCCTATGAAAACACCAAACCTGCTGCTTGGTATACAAAACACTCAGACTCGTCACGAACCTGTATGTTGTTGATTGTGACACCGTTTTGTGAAGAAACAGTATTTTCATAATGTTGCTGTTTGAGCAGAGAAAGGACGATTGAGAAAAATCTGCTACGTTTGTACTTGTTACACCGGGCTTTTTATGCGTGCGCATCCAAGGAAAATGATTAATGGCCTGCAGTTGGTGTCATTCGAGGTTATTTTAAAAAACAAGTTGGGGCTTTTGACGTCGACCTAATTACTCATCAAAAGAAAATATGTATGCAGCCTTCATGTTGTGAATGGCCTTTGTTCAGGCTGGGAAATGAGAGTTTATATAGAATGGCGCATCCCTGACTGAAGGAACAACCTGATGAAAAATACCATATTTCCAACAAGTGTTGGTGACTCACACGAAGAGGGAGACCTTGTAATATCGGCTTCCGAAGTGCTGGGATTTTTTTTTGTTAGCAGGAGACTTCGCAGTGGGCTTGGCTGAACACACAAAGTTTGGAACGTGCCCCAACCCCTGCAGCCTTTTTTTGTGGACGTGGTCAGAGTCTTCGGGTTTCATCACAACCAGCGTTTTTTTTTTGTGATCTGGTGAATTTCCTTCTTTTTTGTTGAAGTCGTCAGAATCAATCTGTGCTGTTTTGCATGAGGGGGGCTGAAACCGGAGCGAGCAATACCTGCGGGAACGAACTGAGCATGTAGCGTGCTCTGCTGTGGGATGGGCTGACTGTACTGAGAAGTTCCACGGTCACTCTGACGTTGTCAACCCGTAGAGCAAGAACGATTCAGCACTCATAAACTTCATTGATACAGACATACCCCATTTTGAAGTCGTCTGAATTCTGTCTGTTCGGTGACTCCAGCAACAGAACCTGTCGACCTTTGTGGACTTATTTACGAGTGGTAAACTTTCGCGCGCCATCTTGGACCTCTCGTGGATTTATTTAATTAGTAACCCCTGCCCAGTGTTGTGTTTCTAGCCAGCTATAGCCGCGGAAAGGCGGAAGTCGACCCTAATGATCCTGGGCCGTGTGACCCCCATCTTCACCAAAAGCCGATTATAGTAAAGTGGTCAGGCCAGGAGAAGTTGCAATCTGCGTATTATACGAGTGCTTGTTGTGTGCTGCAAACTTTTGAATCCCTCGTCAGACACTTTGTCTTTAGTGGAGTGTTTGTACGTGGGTGCTATAGTATGTTTGGTTTCGATCCCAAGTTTATTGCAGAGTTATGATGGTGTCAGTGCCTTCCTCGTCAATTATTAGTGTCATGTGTGCTCAAGGTGTTGTTAGTGACTTACCATGTATGCTACGACCGCAGTCTGTCTGAGCCTGCTGCTCTATGGGTCTGAGCATGAGTGACTTGTATTGTGTGCACCGTGACTCGTACATGGACCAATGATAAAGCCTTTACAACATCGACCACTATAGATTATTTTGATCGATCCATAATATTTCACTTTAAGCGCAGATGGTTTTCTCTATGGTTGTACACACAGCAGAAGGCCGTTTCTATAAACTGGTTGTACAAATTGTATTCAACTGATGGAATTCACACAAACCAATGAAGCACTTCAATAGGGTTGATATCTAAAGTCAACGGATCGCAGCTTGCGATTACATTATTGCTCTATGATTATAGAGCTTGGAGTAATAACTCGTTTCCACGATTATAAATAAACCATGCGTGCTGCTGACCGGGGCGCGTGAGGCACGCATTTCGACACAGTCTTCGCTCAGTGTAGTGGAACGCCCTGCGTTTGACACGGTGGTTCATCGGTGATCATTGTCAATATACACGGGCTTGTGGAATCCCCACAATCACCGCTTCATTAGTAACTCCGGTGTGACTACACTCACAGACGAGGAAACCTGTATTATCTACAACTGTAAAGGCTGTGTTATACATTCGTGCTACAGATGTGTGTTGGAACACGCTTTGAACTGGAGTAGTTCACCTTGAAATTGCTGAAAAAGGGATCCTGAAAATGGCATCAACAAGATAGTATACGAGACATTTCCCTCGCTCGTAGTGAGGAGGAGTTTTGTGTTGGACTCCCCCCGCCGGCCAGACCCCACTCTCTGGCCCCTCCTGGTGGGCGACGGTCTGTCCCGGCCATGTCGAACAAAACTCTCCGGAATACCCTGACCTGGTTCACGTTTGCCGTTGCTTCTGCCGTGGTGTTCGCCCTGGGGATTTTTCAGGGGTGGAACCCCAGCTGGCGGACAACGCTGTACGTCTACGAGCACGTTGCACCCGCCACCGCACCGCCCGTCCTGCTCGTCCGACGCCGGGGAGGTGCCGGACGAGAGGACGGCGGCGGCGCTCGGGGTTCGACTGTCGGCAACAGAGTCCGAGAGCTTCACTCGAAATCACTCGATCCCGGGTTCGCGTCCAGTGAAGGGCCTTCTGTATTTCGCAGTGATTTCATAGTCAAGGAGAAACGTCGACTTTCGCATCCCGGAACCATACAAACTACGGTGGGAGATATACGGGACTTTGCCAAGAATGTCTCCAAAACAAAGGTAAATGTCGGGTGGTTCACTCTTCCAAAATTCTGTCTTAATAGTAAACGAAGAGGATGTTGTGTTATTAAATAATATGTAAAAGCTTGTTAATCGCTGGTGTTAACTACTTTTTAAACTTTAAAGGTGTGCAATCATGTCTTGCTATTCGTTGATAGAGTGCCAAAACCTGGCTCGCTGCAGGCCCCAGGGGTCAAGGCCTATAGCTGCCGAGTCTCCGGGCCGCGAATGTTGCCGCAAGGTTCAATTTTGTTGGGGAAGAGTAAATCGATTCGTAAGTTTTCAAAGAAGCCTAACCTGTACCTTTGTTCGGCTGTCATGGCCCTATTTTAGATCGATTTTTATTATAGTCGCCAATGATTAGATCGATGTTAATAGAGAGCCATAACATTAACAGCACAACAGGGTGGGCTAAAAAAAAAGCCTATTGTTTTCTCATTTCAAGATACCTTCAACGGTTTCGAAGCGTTCAAAAACAAACTTAACCCGATCATTCTTCATTATACTGTATCAATATTGTTAGTACATAGTAGCATTTGAAGTACATAGACTTTTTGTCCAGTCAATACATTCCTCAAAAGAGGTATGTGCTGACATATCTTACTTAATATTCCCTCTTAACCACATCGTACATACTGTTACGCTCATATCAGATATGCCATGATATCCTAAGCTGGACCATGCCACACGTCATAGAGGGGGGGGGGTGTCAATCACCATGGGTTGCTTTGGTTATAGAAGGGGCAGGACAAACCTTACTAGCATCCTTTGTGCACAAAATCGGTCTTTCAACTTTCAACGCTAGATGAAACCAAATTATAAAACTTAATTAGTTAAGCAAACATACAGATGAGCTTAAATTAAGCCACAGGCAATACCTAGACTTGTAAACAACACACTGAGATAAAGAATCGCAGAGAAAATGCATAACAAACCCTCTCAACGTATGGAAAATGATGGTCAGTGGGCACGTTAGTCCTAAAAAAACAAGTGCCTGGTGTTACGTCATTATGTACCGTCTCTTTATTCTTAAAGGTAGATAACATAATTTGCAGAAATGATACACGGACTGGCAAATATAAACAGTTCGCTGTAACGATATTTCAGATTAGACCCTCTCCCCAAAAATCCGCATTTTCTCTCTAAAAAAAATACATCAGTTATACCATACCATAGAGCAAGGACAGAGAACCAATGATGTGATTTCTCTTTAATGATGGTACGGTGTGAATTAAATTCCAAACTCTCCAGTGTGTTCTGGTGAGCAGATGTCCTGTGGTTCAATGTACCGTGCATGGCCTTTGGAAGAGCACACTGAGTTTAAACCCTCTAGTTTTCAATAAACACATTGAACCATGGAGGGAAAAATATTGAACCATCGTGTGAACGTTTCATGACTTATTTTCACACCTTACTGAAAACAACGCTGGAAGCGGTGTGTGTTTTGTCAAGGTATTTTGGTTCACGGGCTCGTTTCGCGTGGTCATTTCGATCGCAACAATCCAAATAGTCAATCGGAATCGATTATTAGATAATAATGGGATCTCCGTCCTCTGCCCGTGAAGGTACTTCGGGCGGCGTTGAGGATCGGTACACCTGAGAAATTGACAATCAGTGAGCTTTCAGATATAAAACTAATCAGTTTTTGTGGTGCTTGTTGCCAGTTTCAGTATTTTACTTCCTTGTTAACATTTCTAATCGGGGGAAAACACCCTCTCGGCTCACAAGAACAGAAACTGAACCACCAGGAAAGAACACAACAGAAACGAAGAAGTAAAAGCAAAACATGTATCGGGTTATTCTTTGGTTTTACACATACACCGATGTACATGTATGTAAAGCACTGCATACTCAATACTTTCCCGAGTGACGAGTCCTGTGAATATTGTGAAACAAAACCCACAGGCATTATTACACGGGGGGAATCGGACCCGCGACCTTTGCCCCTCTGGTATCGGGTTGTTGCAAGGAAGCTTTGTTGCGACCGCTGGCCTGGTCATTATTCAGACCCTTCCATACCGGTTTTTTAGAATATTGGCCTCGGGGCATAGATGTTTGTGTGGTCCCCCCCCCCATATATTTAACATATAGATTTGCCCGTTTCCTTAATCACCCTAATCACCCATCACAATAAACCTGCATGTTTTGTTCTGAGTCCTTCCTCTTTGTTCTGTTCGACCACACAGAGTCTGTGGTTGGACTGAGTATAGAGCAAGATGGACTGAGCATGTACATGTAGGTACATGTAGTATAGGGACACTGCACTAGTAAACTGACTATGCCTAACAATGGCATCATGCATAACCTCGATAATAAGACAAAACATTTTGAGTGCTTTTCATTTTGTAGTAACATGGAGGAAGATATTATAGACCATTGTAACCTTTGACATCACATACGTTTACAAAAGAGATAAATCTTATTTGTTTAGGGAGATTGCAGAGTCTGGAGATTATGGAGATATAACTGTTATAACTCTTGAATGTATGTGGAAGTTATGACACAATGTAAAACTTCCCATAGATGTCTCAGGAATGTACAAGGTCACCCTTTCTGTAAACAAAGGTTACAATGTACCACTGGTAGCGTTTTGTTGAATCAGTGAATTTCAAACATAAACTCCTGATCTTTCGCTGGAAGAATGACAACCGCGGTTGAATCGGGTCTTGTGGTTTGTCATCTCCTCTCATGCAATGCGGGTTATCTCATCCTAGCACTTGTTTCCTGTACACTATTGGTAAGATCGAAAAACACAAATGTTCACAGATTCACACATAACTTACATGATTAAAAGTAAGGAAAGATAGACAGGTTTCCTTAAAATATTTCTGCCTAAAATGCTATCGTTTCTGAGAAATGAGTAAAACAATAGTTTTTATCACGCGTGAGAAAAACTCGACGTTTGAAAAGACAGAAAACACTAAGGTCTCTTTTCACTATTTTCTCGTGACCTCGATGACCAATTGAGCTCAAACTTTCACAGGTTTGTCTGTACATGCATATGTTGAATCACACAAAATGTGGACACTGATTTTGAACTGTTACCAAAAGTGTACAATACCTTTAAGGGCCCAGATGGCAAGATGAGCCATCGCGTGGGATTTTCAGGAGCATTTTTAATAAAGGAATGGGTCAATATTGGCATTTCGAAAGCACAGGATCGGTCACGATCGAAATATAAAACTATATCAGTTTCAAGGGGTAACTCTCGTTAATGTTCATTGTAGTCGCGGATTCCAGTTAACCGTAGAGGGAGGTGTTAATTTATGAAATCGCATATAAACCATGACAATTAGCTAGGAACATTTCAACATAATTATCTGCGAGCGTTATTGAGAGCTCAGCTTACAAAAATGACATGTTTAGCGAAATTTATTTTATAAAATTTATGTTAATTATTTTAAACGACCGTATCCTCTAGTTTTTAAACAAAAATACCATTCATTGTAGACAATTGAACGCACGTTATTCTTGCAAATTACTGCTTGGTTTGTCTTTGCAGGACAAGTTTAATGTAACGTTTTATGTTTTTAATAGTTGTGAGTAATGGCATTGAAGAGGTTTGTTTGTTTGTTGTTTTGTTGCTGGTAGAACTCGACGGTTGGCTCTCTGGTGAAATGTCTTTGAAAATTGACATAAGCGCTCCCTTGCTCACGTTCCAACAAGTTAACATTCACTGCCCCGGTTTGTTCATGCTTCTCGTCTGGCCTTTATTGGAACAAAGAAACATATTTGATGTATTAATTGAAAATGACTTTCGTTTGAAGAGGACATCACTTACGAAGAGAAAACAAAATCACAGGACGATGGCGCGAGTTTCAACTGTACGGCAAGTTTAAAACCATGTTACCTTTGTTTACAGAGTGGTGACCTTGTACATTTTTTGTCATAATTTTCACATAAATCCAAGACTTACAAAAGCAACAGCTGTACAGCTTTTGAGATGTTCCCCCTTTCTTCATATCAAAAGTTGAGAAAAATCAGACAGTGCAATCTCCATAAAACATCAGATTTGTTGTTATCTTCCATTGAGCTGTGTACAAGCTGTGCCTGTATGAAGTCCAGGCTCCGTGGCTCTTTTGTAAAAATGTGATGTCACAGGTCACATGGTCTATAGATCGAAAACCGGCAGTGCCTGCTCGTGCAATAAATCAGTTTGTGCCTGGCCCGAACCATTCCTGCTCGTTTTGACGTACACACCGTAGATGTTGGCTCCTTCTTTATCACTCAACATCTGACTTATCAAAACAATGATTTGGAAAACATTCCATCGGGATGGTTGGCGTTTGTTCAATTTTTTAAAGGCCGTGACCATCGTCAGTAAATAAGCCAAAACATTCTCCACTCTAAAGTTTGATGGACTGAAGGAAAGATTTAGGACCAACCATTAAAAGGGCCTACCCGAGATAAATTGGGTTGCTCAAAGTTTGACGTGGGATTATAGCACATGTACAACGTTGGTAAATTTCAAAGACCAGGGGTCGAGTTCACAAAACCCTTCCTAACTTAGGACTATAGTCCTAGGCAATGCATAAGAGATAGGACTAGTCCTGAGTATAGGAATAGTACTTAGGACTAGTCCTATCTCTTAGCATTGCCTAGGACTAGTCCTAAGTTAGGAAGAGTTTTGTGAAATCGACCACTGTATTCGCACTTAATGTGACCCAACGTACACATGAAATAACAAACCTGTAAAATGTCAAGCCAAATCAGTCTCCGGAGTCATGAGAAAACAGTGAAAACCCCATGGTATGTTTTCACTGTTTTCAAACATCAGGTGTTGGACACGTGTGATGAAGAACCCATTTCCTTAACTATTTTCAGGGGAAGTTAACCACCATGGCCATCTCTATAAAGTTATGTGCAAATCTGTGAGCATTTTTTATTTTTCAATCTTACCAATGCTGTACACGCCCTTTAAGAATAAAGCACGAAACATCATCACTTATTGATTTATTTCTTGTTTATCCGGGGAAATGCTTTCAGCATAAAAAACTGTTTTTCAAAGGTGGCTTCTGAATTGTATCATCTTGGATGGAAATGGGGGGTGGGGTGGGGGGGGGGTGGGTGGAGACCCAGACCAGCAAGCCAGTTTTCAGGAGTGTTCACACTCGTCACACTCTCATCCCTGACTTGTTCCTGTGTGTCACGGTGTCGTGCCATCCTTGAGACGTCCACCTCGAAATTTCGTATTGAAAGCAAACATTCTGTCATTCTGTCAGGCTGGTTGCATATCCTCCTTCACCATAAATAGCTGGATTGTAAACACCAGCCTTCCCTTTCCTTTTTGACGAGGTAAATATTAATCTGTTTTTAATATTTACTAAGATGTATATGGCTATGAGTTTACCAGGAACATGTATGTGGAAGCGAATAATACGATACCTCGTGTTTAAAGGCAGGGTATACTTTTGGTAATTGTCAAAGACCAGTGTTCTCATTTAGTGTATTCCAAGTTTTCAACATATGCATACAATAACAAAACTGTGAAAATTTGGTCATCGAAGTTGCAAGAAAATAATGAAATACAAAAACACCCTTGTGGCATAGTGTGCTTTCTATTGCCTGAGAAAAGCATCATGTCTGAAGCCTTTCTCAGATTCAAATATTTCAGTGAGAAATTACCTCTTTCTCAAAAACTATATTACTTAGTATCAGCAGCTCTCGGATGCTCCTACCAAGTACGTTTTTGTGGTAATGTATTTCTTGAGTAATTACAGAAACAATCCACTGCCTTTAAAGAGGGGCTCCAAGGTCAAATTAGATAGAGTCCCGGTGATATTTGGGGGAAAGTCTCCAACCTCACGTTAAAATGGTGCTTAAAATGCCATTTTATTTGATAATCTTCCATATCGAAATTTGAAACGTGACGTCATTGACCGTCAAGAGAACAAATGAGTGTACATTTGAGAACAGTTTTTTGTGCTAGTCAAGATAGCTTTGACCAAGGCGTTGGAGATTAATTTGGTCTTCATTTATTTATTTGTTTTCTTTGCGCCGCACAACGGCCGCCAGAGTTAGCGTGCCTTGTTTTCACAAGGCTATAGTCAAGAGGACAAATTCGATGCCGTTTTCATTGAATATCATCAAAATTCAGAAATGAACTAAACAATTATGTTTGTACTAAAACGTACAGACCAAAATGTGACGCCATCGAACGTTTTGGGATTTCGACAGAAATTGTACTAGAAGGGTATCACTCACGGTGGCATTTTTACATCTTTTTAACGTAAGATTAGAGATTTGTTAATTGGTTTTCAGCTTCAAAATGACTCTATCTATTTGAGCATGAGTGCATCACTAAACTGAATTTGGCCTTGGAGACTCTCTTTAAAGGTCAAGTTTAATAACCATTGTCTTGTTGAGGAGCGAATTAAGTCCCATCCGCTATAGTTTTCAATAAACATACCATACATGTACACATCATAGAGCAAGTTCGGGTTGGCGACTAGAGTGACTAGACTTACTAGAAACCATAGAGCACAGGGAGATTGACTAGCTCGACCATGCACTACTGGAGCGTAATGGTCGATCTAGTAAATTCGAGAGCTACGTCACACACTGTCACACTGTTTCTGGTTAGTCTAATCACTCGAGTCGCCCACCCGAACTTGCTCATATTGATACGAGAACATTTTCATCAAGTTTGGTGATCATGTTAAACAGACAATTGGGGCAATCAAAATAAGCAATGTAGGTTTGTCGCTCAGTGTGTGTCAAACAGGATTGTTTCTCCGTGTGGTTAGATACTGTTGCGAAACTTGGCAAACGGTGAGTTTGGTAGAAAGCGACCAGCCGTTTTCTCCCCGGTATTTATCGATCATGCATGTTGTCCTTTAATGCAGCTAGACAAGTCAAATGAGGTCTGTATTTCTGGGTAATACAGGAACAATGTAGTATATCGCATTTCCTTATGGGAGAGATCAGTGTCGTTGGGAAGGGAGAGCATCGTGGCAGATGAACAAGTTTATTTCATTATTGACGACTTGAGGATTGAAGAAGAAAATAAACCACCCACAATGCAACAGCTATATTTTGTACTAAAGAAGGAAATATCGGGGGAGTTGTGTAATGATGTAATCAAGATGTGGACATGACAATACTGTGTTCTTGGGACCATGGAACCCCTGCTCTATTTTCCTCGTGTGAAAAGAGCTTTTGTGGTGTTGATTTATAGGTTCTGTCTTGACCGTTCTTGGAAGGGATTTGTTAAGAGAGATATGATCTTAATCCGCTTTGAAGGTCCCTTGATTACGATTGTTAGAATTGAGATAGGATCATCCCTTGCATTGCAAATAGATTAGATTGGCGGATGTGGATAAAGTTCATGCGATCAAACGGTTTATTAAACAATAGGGGTCCCAAAATGGAGCCCTGCGGAGTCCCGTGCATGCTCTCAAGACAATATGCGCGCGTAGTGTCGTTCTTTACATCGACTGATCAATTGCATAAGAATGCTGGTCTCAGCCTACTGCTCTAAAGGCTTCGGTAGTCGTGAGAGCAGTAGCCTCGTGCGGAGCACCAGTTTCGCAAGATAGTTGCGACAGAGCCGTTTCGCTATCACTGCGTCAGACACTTTAACGACTTGTCCACAAGTCTACATCCACCCCCATCAATCTTTGATTGTGATTGGAGCCTGCGACTTACTATGTACGAGTGTACGGTACACATTTGCATTATGGAAAAAGGTTTCCATGTGGGACAGTTTACCCCATTTTCAGTTACTTCTTACCACTTGTTGTGCAAAAATTACACTGCTTGAGGTAAACCAAAATGTTGTTTTACCCACTTCTTGAGTGATTTGAACCTCGGTGTTATGCTATTTGATTTCCTACCCATTTTTAGGTACTGTTTTCCTTTTGCTTGTGTATTATATTTTACACATAGTGAGGGGTGCTACAACATCAAAAATTGGTTTACCCAATATTGACCAAATGTTACACAACATTTGTACCCAGCAGTTTTACAAAGCAAACTTTTACACTCATGTTTTTAGAGTGTAGAGCCAACGGGAAAACTACCCGAGAAAACTGTCTGCGAAAAGACCCAGGGTAGTAAATATTGATAACCTTGGGCCGACTTGCAACGCGTTGGTCACTAGGTCAATTAGTACGGTGTGTGTGTGTGTGTTTTTTTGTTTTGTTTTGTTTTGTTTTGTTTTTGTTTTTTTTGTTTTTTTGGGGGGGGGCTTGGAGCTTTCCTCTGATGTGCTATTCATCGACGCACAAGCTTCAGAACGGTCAAAGTGGAAAACCAGACTTGGTCAGGCGTCTACTTCTGTCGGCTGGAGTCAAAACAAGACCAGCGTCAATGCTGCAGCGATACGCCTCTGCATTACGAAGTGCATGAAGGCGCCATGGAAAATACTTTAGGGTGCGATGTTTTTTTCAACCTCGTACCATCTTGAATCAAGACTGCTGCAAAGCTATTATTTCGATGGGTACCGTTTAATGGTATATGCTCTGATTTTCTTATTGTCTTAGGACATAATCGTTGCCCGTTGATTATATGCAATAGTATAGACGTGGAGTCGGGGTCCAATTTGTTCTTATGAATGCCATAAAGTGTAGCCCCGCCCCTGCGGCGTTTTGTGTGAAAACACAGGTCGCTTCAAGCAAAAGTCGTAAAAACCGCAGCATAATATATATAGGTCTATTATACATAAATTGTATTCACATGTTTTTGTAACATATGGGGGATGTAAATTCCTATTTACGGAACTTAGCCGTACCCCTTGAGATTTTCTTGGCTATTATTACTAAAATTGGTTTTGAAGAGCTGTCCAGCATCAGCGGATTTTACTACTCTGTGGAGAGGTTTTTTTCCAGCATTTACAGGGTCCTCGAACGATTGTTAGTGGCACAAAGAAAAACGAAAACACCTTGATCACGATTGGACCCGTAGCCATTTATTTTTGGTGCGCATGCGCATCAGGTGCCAGACTAAAAAAAGACTATTAAGTTCGCTTATAGATTTCATGGCGTGTTGAAAGTTTGGGGACTTTAAGGTAATTAATGTCCTGCCATATTTGTTGGGTTTCTAAAAAGTAAACTGGACGGTTTCAAGAGCTGTTTGTTTTGCACAATGAAGGTGCCAGGCCTTTCTCTTCTTGGAAGAACTTAAATAAGAGATTAGAATTAGCTGTGCAGTTGCAAACTGCTTATACCATGGAGCTATAAAATAGCTCCATGCTTATACCAACCAATTAAAGGATCTGTGGTATAAATGCAAGTGATAGGTATTATGAGCTGACGTTTCGACCCTGGCAGAGTCTTTAAAGGCTAGAAGTCTCTGCTGGGGTCGAAACGCATACTCACTGGGAGCTTTAAAAAGATTACAGGAATGCTATTGGCCCAATGACCAGGGCACTAATGTAAAGCGCATTGATACTTTACTGTAAAATGCGCTATATAAGAACCTAGTTATTATTCTCGTCAGGCCGTTGCTATGTTTTGAATGAAAAGAAAAACAAGAATACGGGGAAGAAACCTCTATCAACGAGATCACAATGTAAAAGCACAAGAGCCGAGGTCACGGTGTGTGTCCCTATCTTGTCTGGTTACCGATCATTTGAGCGTGATTCTCTTGTGCATCTAAAAGAGGGAGCAGACGAATTTCGGGCACCAATGGAACGAAAACAGGTATTGAGGTACGGGGAAGAAACCTCTATCAACGAGATCACAAATGTAAAAGCACAAGAGCCGAGGTCACGGTGTGTGTCCCTATCTTGTCTGGTTACCGATCATTTGAGCGTTGATTCTCTTGTGCATCTAAAAGAGGGGAGCAGACGAATTTCGGGCACCAATGGGAACGAAAACAGGTATTGAGGTACTCTACGCGAGTGTGACTAATGTGTTTACACCCGTGGATGCTTCTCAACACAATCTGTAAACTGCAAAACGTACAGTTTCTTCTGCTTCACGTGAAATCGCATATTTATTGATCTTTCGAGCTGTGTCATGTGCAGATACAAGCGATATTATTGTTCCATACTTGACCCCAAAATGCTAGAGGTCAGCTGCATATTAGTGGCAGTGTTGAAGTGCTGCCAGAATAACAAACAACGCATATTTGTTCATTGTTGATATCGGCATTCTTGCAATACATTAATTGATTGAAGGGTTCGGTAACATAGACAAACACTTCGATCAATTTAAAGGGGTGCTGCATCGCTGGTTTTAGGAGGAAAGTGACTCCATTAATGTCGTTCGGTATGTAAACAAAATTTAAACAACACAGACACACAATGAAATAAACAAAAAAAAATTGTAAGGGTGCCGACTGTTTCGATCAATCATGATGATGCATTGTCTGATTTATGTGGAGCGGTTTACTTCGAAAAAAGGCACAAGTCAGAGTACGCTGCGATGTTTCAGTCTCCCGTCAAACGAATGCAACCCAAACCGAGGCTGCAATGGGCAAAAGAGTCTGGCTCCTTGATCTCAGAATGAGAATCAGTATTGTTTTTTTCGCCATTGCACACCGGGATTTCGACGAGGATGGGATGGCGGTCTTTCAGAGGCCAGAAGGTTTCTTGTATTATTGCGTTTACACTCGATTCAGGAATAAGGTGGATTGAGATCCAGCATTTTTATCACGACCACAGATCAAGATCTGGTGTCGCGTTTACACCAGTGCCTGATCCAGCTCTGATCCCACTTTTGATCACAGCTGTCACACACGCTAAAACACATGCAAAAAAGCCAGCCATTCCTAGAAAAACCGGTGTCCGATCCAGCTGTGCGTTTACACTCGTTTCTGGAATCCGCTCTGCCGGATCTGATCCACCAATTACAGGGTCACCCCACCTCAAGAGGTGGATTGAAATAATTGCAGGATCTTAAACCGGGTCTAATCCTGCTTTCTCTGCGTTTACACTTTGCTGTTAATCCACATAAGCGGATCAGATCTAGGTCTGATCCACCTTTCTTTATCTAGTGTAAACAGGGTCAACTTTTGTGTGACGTCTTGTCAGAAGTGGTTAATCCGTTCACGAGATCGTAATCTTGCTTGATCAAATAGAGGCTAATCTCCCTATTCGCGTTGAGGCATCCGGTGCCTAGAGACGTAAGCGTGATGTTAACAAAAAAACATGTAGTTGTTAACACCGTGTGTGTTGTAAACCATGTACTGTGGAGAGAGCAGGTGAAGTTTTGTTTATCGGAATGGTTTGACAGTTGATCGTGGCCGGCTGCAGGGGATCGAGTCCGATCGGGCACGATCTCAAATAGGTGATCGGGTTCGAGCATGGTTCGAGGAACTGGTGTTTTTTTCTTTCGTTTTTTTCTTGCAACTTCATTGACCAATTGAGCCCAAAATTTCACAGCTGTGTAATTTTTACGTATAATTATGATGGGATACACCAAGTGAGGGTACCAGTCTTTGACGATTACCAAAAGTATACCCGGCCTTAAAGAAAATGGGGATTATGTTCGAAAAGGAATCCAGCAACCCCATACAAAATGTTAGGGGGTGCTGCCACACCCACAGCTAGCAGCCCCCCCCCCCCCCATTCTCGCGGATTTGCATTACAATGTTATCATAAGCTGTTTGAATATTAATTAACTTGATTCTGATCGAGATTAAAGTGAACGATAAAAACATTCCAGGGAACTGTGACACACAGTCGATTAGTCTCACAAGGCCACATATTCCAGCTGTGTTTCTGCTTTAAATGCTTCAACATTCTGCGTAAATGAGAATATTGCAGACGAGAAATGCCAATGCAAGATGTCTGTGTAAACATGTCAACATGCGTAACACGTAACTAGTATGTCTCATGCAGTGTATATTACTGTAGTAGCAGTGCACGCCAATGTTTTTAAGCAAACTTTTCAGTGAATTTTTTAGTGAGGTCTGTTTGTTCGATGTATTCGGCTATACGATCCTCTGTCCCTCCATCACGGTACCCCTGTTCCTACATCACGGTACCCCTGTTCCTCCATCACGGTACCCCTGTCCCTCCGTCACGGTACCTCTGTCACGGTACCTCTTCGACCGTGATGGAGGGACACAAAGAGGTACCGTGACGAAGGGACAGAGGTACCCTGACGGAGGGACAGATGTACCTTCTTCACGGTACCTCTGTCCCTCCGTCACGGTACCTCTGTCCCTCCGTCACTGGTACCTCTGTCCCTTCGCCACGGTACCTCTTTGTGTCCCTCCATCACGGTCGAAGAGGTCCGTAGGTGCTCGGTTTGATGTGCTTTTACAGAAAACAAAATGTAGAAGGAAAAGCATGGTTTGTCCTTCACTAGTTCAGTGACTGGCCAGCAGGGCCAGTTAGCTTGTCATTTCACTGGTCCCCAGTTTTTTCCCTTGTCCATATTTCATATTAAATAGGGATGCTTGTCAACACTGAACTAACCAGCCGGACCACTTGGAGAGAATAGTAACTGTGTCGTTAATAATAGGTGTTTTAACTGGCATTTGGCCAGCCGACTGCCCTGATAAGGGATCTGGAAAGTACATCATTGGGTTTAAGCCAAAGATTCAATCCAATCGTATCCCGCCGGTTTTCAAAGAAACACACCATACAAAAAACCGAACCCTGTGACAACCTCATTTAATGTGGCGGTCTTGGTTTTGGCGGAAACCACGTAAAAGTTCATGTTTTGTCAGGTGTGTGTGATATAAATATATACCAGATTTTTGTGTGTGGCCACAACCGAAATAAACCACCGGGGTTGCAGGGAGTCTTGAAATGCTAATTCTTCGACTCTGACAGTTTTTTTTCAGATGGACATATTTCTCACTCTGCTTGCATGAACTTTAGATAAACAGTGAGTTTTCAAAATTGAAACTAAACCCTTTTGTTGCTCCTGTACTTCGTCTGTAAAATGTGCATCAATAATGAGGAAGATGTGTGTGCAAGATGATACTGCCAATTTTCGACCTAATTGTTCGCATAATTATGTGTGTTCCATCATCTACATGTACATGTATAGACCATGTGACCTGTGACATCACATGTTTACAAAAGAGCCACAGAGCCTGGACTTCCTGCAGGTACAACTTGTTCACAGTTCTATGGAGGAACACATCAAATCCGATATTTTATGGATATTTCACTGTTCGATTTTTATCAACTTTTGATATGAAAAACAGGGCACATCCCGAAACTTGCCACCTGATGTTTTTTTATGACTTTCTCTTGAATTTATGTCGAATTTATGACGTAAATGTTAAAATTTCCCATAAGACCAGCGTAGTATTTTGCTTGACAGAAAGGCCCTGTAATGTACTGGGTCACTCTTTTTGTAAACTAGTTGATGATCTGCACGTACCAAAACTTAGGGTTTTATTGTTTGATTGTATTGCATGTTACCTTTTCCCATAGATCCAAAGCGGCCGTGTTGTAAAGTACCAATTGATTTCATATTTATCTTTTTTGGGGGAGCGAACTTAAAGGGAACATTACAGAATTGGTTTTTGCTAACAAAACAGTTGCTGGCAGTGTAAGCACTTTATGTAATCCACCATATACATAAACTGACAAACCTGTAGAAGTTTGAGATCAATCGGCCATCTGGGTCACGAGAAAATAGTAAAAAAAACCGATTACACATTTGCATGAAATCATATAGGTTCAACAAATGAATAAAACGCTCACTAAGCGATAAACTCCAATCGGAAAATTTGTTTATTCATTTCTCATCAAATATGGCATTTCAGACAGAAATATTTCAAGGGATGTTTTCTACCATCATCATCATTAGACCGTGTAAGTTTTATGTAAATCTGTGATCAAAAGTATATTTTACAATTACCAATTCTGTAATGTTCCTTTAACAATGTCAGTGCTTCAATACAGTCGGTGATCTATCGTAGCATGTTTAAGTAAACACCGAATGACAGCCAACAACAACTGACCGGTGTGTTGTTAAAAAAAACCGTTGTGCTCCGTTTTCTCGAAGGACGTAGACACCCTCCGATCTGTCAGTTTTAGAATGACTTTCTTTTAAAGGCCTGTACACTACTGGTAAGATCGAAAAACACAATGTTCACAGATTCACACATAACTTACATGAATTAAAGTAAGTAATGGTAGAAAGGGTTCCTTAAAATATTTCTGCCTAAAATGCTATCGTTTCTGAGAAACGAGTAAAACAATAGTAATTATCGCGCGCGATAATTTGAGAAAAAAAAAACAGGAAACACATAAGATCTCTTTTCACTATTTTCTCGTGACCTCGATGACCAATTGAGCTCAAACTTTCGCAGGTTTGTTTGTTCATGCATATGTTTAATCACACAAAATGTGGACACTGATTTTGAGCTGTTACCAAAAGTGGACAATACCTTTAAAACTACTTACGGTCGGATTGAACTGTATAGCGTCGAGCTTCTCCTCAAGGCATTGCGACTTTTGTGAAGGCAATTCTTTTCTTCATTGTCCAGCCCATATAATCCAAATTGCATCGTTTATCAGCTTGACATAACGTCGCCTGTGATTTCTATTCAACTTTTGAAACAAAAATTGCCCCCGGGTTTCTTTTGCTTTTTTAATTTTATAATGACTTTTTTTTTATTTCGAGAGAAAATCTGATTTCGGAATGAACACAAACACCAGTTTTCAGGTATGATTTATTTCTGCTTTCTGTCAAAGGACTCCGGAAAGTGCCGAAAAGTCAAAACAGTCAATGGTGTTATTGTGTGTTGCGCTTGCTTTCCTATTATCAAAAAACAAAAAAACAAAAACCACTCAATAAAAATGGTGGCACTGAGTTTTTTTTTTTTAAACCAACAGTAGGCTAAAAAGCATGCGTTGTTCACCTTTTTTGTGTAAAATGTGTGCTAATCCATCGACAGGAATTCATAGTAAAGCTTTGTGTGTTTTTCCTTTTTTTATCTTGTTTTGACCTCTGCTTTTTGTCCAGGCGAAAATATGGTTATTTCGATTTGGAAAATTGAAAAAAAAAAAAACAAAAAAAAAAACTGTGTGTTGTTGAACAATCTTCCTGCTCATCAAATTTCTATTTCCCAGTACAATTGTACTGAGTAGGCTTTTAGATTCAGCACAAAAAAAACTTGTTATATAAGTTGATTCCGAACTTTGTTTTAGTTTGTGTGATATATGAATAATCCAGGCATATGATTTATGAGGATTTGTCCTGTTTGAGGATTTTTCTGTGATCTCCCTGCACCTCAAGATTTTCTTGAAAGATGCGAAATTGCCTTCAGTGTGATGAAGGACTCTGCCATTCTCATGACCAACCCTTCATATCTAAATTGAAAAGGGGCAAAGGGAGACTGAAAACCTCTAAAAAGGAACAACCTGAGAGTGTAAATACAGGGAGCTTCGTCTCCACACCAAGAAGAAACTTCTATCAAATTTTCAGGATTTCCCGTTTGCATACAATCCCACCCGTGGTCATCATACTACTTTCAACACTGTCCTACAAAATCTTCCTTTGCTTTGAGCATGCTTTGAGTGAGTACATTTGGCACGGGCAGGTCAATGCTCAATCCAATGCTAAATACAGTGTTAATGCCGATGTCACCATAAGAGCTAAGATTGATCTTAAGTGTCTATCAATCTTTAATTGCTAAGCAAAGTGTGATGTCACAGTTTTAATATCCATGGCAATACTCATCTTAAAGGGAGGGTATACCTTTGGTTATTACTCCTGACCAAAAATTAATGACCGTTAAAACTCACTTGGTAAGAAGCACTGCAGCTGTTCATATTGTGTAACCCATTGAGAAACGATTCCCTTCAAAGGAATGTGGTTTCAGAGAGAGGAACTCAAAAACATTTCACTCTGAGAAACGTTCTCTGCATGAAATGTTTCTCAGATTGGGTATTCCAATAACGGATTATTCTTCCTGCATGGACAGATTTTCGGCGATACCTCAAAAAACGCTACCACATTTTAAAATTAAAATTTTACAGGTTGGTTTTATTGTATACAATGATAGGATTAAAAATAATCGAACGGTTCCTAAAAACCAAAGGTATACTTTGCCCTTAAGATTAATATTAGTGCTTTGCATGAACTATCGAGTTCTGGATGGAGTACCTAATTCTGGTTTGTTTATTTACCGGACCGTGATTCACGCACAGCCTTTGCGTGAACGTTTGACCTTTGAAAGGAACTGTGTCGCCCCGTCTATAGAGCTATAGGTGAAGGGTATGACTGGCATTACCCTTCCAGGGAAAACCTTCAAATATTTTTTTTTGCAAGAGGAACTTAGTCAATTACCCGTGCCCCCGATTTTTGACCAGTATAGTTTGTTCATAATCACGAGGAAGAAGGTATCAGCGTGCAATATGCACGGATTGTGCAAGTCAATTAACACAACTTTACCGACTGCCGGCGTCTGTAATCAAATAGGACTGCTATACGAGATAATTAAAACAAGTTCAGTGTTCATGGTCATTAAAGACACTGGACACCTTTGGTAATATTGCCAAAGACCAGTCTTCTCACTTGGTGTATCTCAACATATGCACAAAATAACAAACCTGTGAAAATTTGAACTCAATTGGTCGTCGAAGTTGCGAGATAATAATGGAAGAAAAAACACCATTGTCACACGAAGTTGTGTGCTTTCAGATGCTTGATTTCGAGACCTCACGCGTGAGGTCTCAAAATCAATTCAAGTATGTTACTGAGAAATTACTTCTTTCTCAAAAACTACGTTACTTCAGAGGGAGCCGTTTCCCACAATGTTTTATACTATCAACAGCTCTCCATTGCTCGTTACCAAGTAAGTTTTTATGCTGACAATTATTTTGAGTAATTACCAATAGTGTCCAGTGCCTTTAACTTGTGGAGTAATTACCAAAAGTACACCCTGCCTTTAAAGTAGTTTTATCAGTAGGAGAAGTTCCTAAAAAATGTCTGGACTTTTGATGACCCCTTTATAATGCGTCAGTTATCAGCAGAACCTAATTGCACGGTCAAGTCTGGTTCACTGATAACAACAGTGGGCGTCACGGGGAACTGACTATAAATGGCGTCCGTTCCCAAGCTAGGCAGGCTGTACCCGAAATGGCGGTTATGGCTACGGCTACGACTGTTGCTAAGGGTGTCGTTAAGGACGTCCTATACTTCAACGCATGATGACGCGGCGATCCAGCCGTAGCCGTTTGCCTCCATTTTGGACACTGCCTCAGGCTGCATCAGTTTAATAGTGACTATTTTGTGCTTGACACAATTCACGCGCGCTTCCTTGTTCTGTAGGAGTTTGTATGATATTTGAGTGATTATCGATGTAAACAAATGTTGTGATATCTATATATGAAGAACAGGCCTATATTATTTATTTAAGCAACCATAAATTAAGACAATTTCATGTTGTTGTTGTTGTTGTTGTCGTTGTCGCAGTTGTTTTGGAAGATCAAATTCAGTCCAAACCCTGTATAGTTACAAATAATAAGCATGGCAGACTTGTGCAAATTTCATCCAAATAAGAGATTGCGCACACCATAGAGTAACGCTAACGATGGATTGTTCTCGCAAATCTGTTTCACTCCAGTTTGAAAATTAACTGTAACAGCCTATTGAAAGAAAGAAACAAACTGTCACCTAGGCCTATTTTAATTCTAGTCCTCTTTCGGAGGGCGAAAACAGCCCGTAGAAATAGGACAACGGCCTCCTGCCAGGGGACTTACCCCCTCCCTGCGGCACTCGGCTGTGATTGTATAACGTGCAGATGGAGACAATAACCACAACTGTGTATGGCGTGGTATTGAGAGATGAGGGGGCTGGCCTTTGCAATCGTGGAGACCCTCGAGACTTTAGTTTCCTCCTTAAGACTTCCTGTTGAAACCGATTTTTAGGTGACAGGACAACATTACTAATACAACCGTCTAAACCTGAAGACGTTGTACATAAGGTTTAAAGACGATTTCTAGCATCGGTATGTTGCAGTCCCTCGACTCCTCCTTCTTGCAGTTACGCGTTGAAAGACCTTCAGCTATTACGGTGAATAAAAATGTTTAAAAAAAATTGAAGTGGCACTATCCGTCCATTCGTCCATAGAACTATTTCCGTCTGAAATAGTTTGTTTGTTTGTTTGTTTGTTTGAGTACCTTACATTGATTCAAAGATAGTAACCAGTACTACCAAACAACAACGGCGATGCTGTACTCTTTTAATCGAGGTGAATGGGGGTCTACCGTATGTATTGTACTGTAGCAGCTTCGGCAACATGACTAACGATCATGGATCTATAATCCAAAGCAGTATTTTTTGCCCAAATGTTAATGATGTAACTTGACGTGATACGAAAGAGAGAGGGTAAAACCTTAGCATGGCGTTTCCCAATAATGTCTGGGTACCTGACTCAAAGAGCAACAACACACCATGCTCTACCTTATCTTAATTCAAAGAGAGTAAGAAAGGGAGCGTATCGGTAGCAGCAGTTTCGCAAACATTATGAATGGTGTGCCTTATCTTGACTTAAAGAGAGTATAGGGATATCAACAGCCGGTGTGTATTTGCAGACATTCCCCATTGATGTACATTATCTTGATTCAAAGAGAGAAAAAAAGGAGCGTATCGGTAGCAGCAGTTTCGCAAACATTATGAATGGATGTCCTTTCTTGACTCAAAGAGAGTATAGGGAAATCAACAACCGATGTATATTTGCAGATATTCCCCATTGATGTACATTATCTTGACTCAAAGAGAGTATAGGGGTATCAACAGCCGATGTGTATGTGCAGACATTCCCCATTGATGTACATTATCTTGATTCAAAGAGAGTAAGAAAAGAGCGTATCGGTAGCAGCAGTTTCGCAAACATTGTGAACGGTGTGCCTTATCTTGACTCAAAGAGAGTATAGGGATATCAACAGCCGATGTGGTATTTGCAGACATTCCCTATTGATGTACATTATCTCATTCAATGAGTAAGAAAGAGACGGTACAAGAAACATAGAGAAAGACCGGAGTAATAGGTACAGCAGTGTGATTTGCAGACATTCCTCATGGTGTACCTTGTCTTGACTCAAAGAGAGTATATGGGATATCAAGAGCAGATGTGATTTTGCAGACATTCCCATTGATGTACATTATATTGATTCAAAGAGAGTAATTGTAGCAGTCAGTGCTATTGGCCTCCCAATATTGTACAATACCGTCTAACTCAAATTAAAGCCTAATAGTCGTTGCCAGCCTCAATTAAAGACCGAGACTGGACTTGGATTTCCTGAGTGTTATTAAATTAAACGCACACAGTTGTCTCGTCTCTGAGACTGGGTTGGGGGGTGAGGGGTACGAGGGGATGTCGCAATCACAGCGTGAGAGAGGGACCCATGGGCGAAGGAAGGGACTTCATGTTAACTGAACTATTCTTATCATTAGACTAAGGCTAAGGAAGTTTTTGCACACTGGGAACGGAGATCGTTAGCTTATGTGAACTATTTTGAGGTAGACTGGTCGCATCGGCCTCTGAGCAGTTTGCACGCGCTTGTTTTACCTGCAAACCCACCCATATTGAAGTTACATCACGGAAGTTCACGAATTGTTGGAGATTATTGCTTGAGGGGGAAACTGTTGTATTCCACAATTTGGTGTAGTATTTTGTCCTGGTACGTAACACGGCCGTACTTTGCTTCAACGCGCGACGGAAGCAGAATCTCGAAATGACGGACCCCAATGGTCGAATACTCGCAATACGCTACGTGCACAGGCTATACGTAAATAGAGACGTTGTATTATAGAGTTTGGCACGCAATCGAGGTTTGTGCCGATTTGGAAATATCATGGAGTCTAATGTTCTGTTGATTGAAAAATATGCACCACAAATGCAAAACAAAAAATGATAGCCACATTTTGTAACAAGTTACACAAAATATTCAAAAATAGCGTTGATTTTGTTGGAAAAAAGCAGCCAATCTTGGGATGTATTTTTGTGTGTAATTGAACGTTTGCAGAAACGTTGATCTTAGGTCACAACATTCTGTTAACACGGATTACATTCGGCCATTCCTGCCAACCAGCGCGGTTTTGTTTATCAAAATGAAAAAAGCTTGGTATAATTGACCCTTGAAAATTGATGAGATTTTGTATGAAGCCAGTTTGAACATAAATTTTCACTTGTTTTTTGTTTTTTTAAATATTTTCCCCTCTTCAGATCACCAGATCTATCCGGAACCACACTTTGCAGTCCATATGCCATGCCGAGGAGGTCAACGACGTGAGCATGCTGGAACGCGGACAGCGTGACCTACTGGCGCGTCAGATCATCGTGGACGACCAACGCAAGTTCCTGTACTGCTACGTGCCGAAAGTGGCGTGCTCCAACTGGAAACGCGTCATCAAGTTCATGCAGGGGACCATCGACGACATTGGCTCCAAGATTAAGATGGACCACAAGAACGGCCTGGTCTTTTTGGACAGCTTCTCCGAGGAGGAGATCCGATACAGGATTAAGAATTACTACAAGTTCATGTTCGTCCGCAATCCGATGGAGAGATTGCTGTCTGCGTACAGGAACAAATTTGGGGAGGTGGCACTCAGCCAATACAAAGACCGGTACGCGGCTAAAATTATCAGCCGGTACAGGGGGGAATGGGACGGGAGTAGCAACAACATTACTTTGGAAGAGTTTATAAGATTCGTGCTCGATTCTCGGACTAACACCATGGACCAGCACTGGAAACCCATGTACCTCCTGTGCCATCCGTGCGCCGTGCAATATGACTTCGTGGGCTCGTTCGAGCAGCTGAACGACGACGCGGATTACGTGTTGGACAAGATCAAGGGGAACACGGGGGCGTACTTCCCGCGCCGCCAGGACTGGTACAACCCGACCACCGAGGAGAAGATGCAGAACCTCATCAAGGACGTCGACCCCGTGTTCATACAGCAGTTCGTGGACAAGTTCATACTGGACTTCATTACTTTCGGTTATGCGCCGCCAAAGCAGTACTACTTCAAACACGACCAACCTGAGAAGGAGTTTCAGGACGAGGAGGATGGCCTCATTGGTAACGAGATTGATAACGATGTCATGCCCAGGGGGAGCGAGCACTCATAGCGAGGCGCCCTTCCCACTCGTGTGTAGCAACTACAACAAGGAGGGCGCTTCTGGTCTCCGGAACTCGTTTGGAATTGACCGTGAAGCTGACGTGGAAGCACCGGGGCTTGCAGCAACGGCCCACGGGTCACTTCTGTGTGTCTGCTGGGTTAATCCACGTGAGCAACAGTCTACCGCCATGGCTCGGAATAGAGCTTCATCTGGCCGTGACTTTATCATGGTCTATATTTTTGTATAGAAACGACGGTTTGGATATCTTCGAATGATAACAGAGAATAAACTCCATCGATGGATTCAGGAAGCCTATCTACTACTACTGCTGCCTTAACCTTTAAAATGTGTCCAAAGAGTTTGACTCTCATTTTGAGATGCTTCTTGTACCAAAGACGAGACATAATGCCTTTTTGGGAATCTGATTTTCAGGCGTGGTCCTGACGGGCGTTAGTTTGAACGTGATCAGATAACTTGTAATAGCGCCCTCTCACTGCCTTCTAATTTGACCCGAGCGAATGTTACTTTATTATTGCGTTGAGCAATGCATTCGGAAGGTGCTGTTTTGTTTGATGAACTTTTGAGGTGCTTTTTTTAAAGTTTGGTTCTGAGTTGCAGTTTCTCTTTCGGTGTTGATACGGAATGATGTAGCAGTGATGCATTCATTTTGGAACGGTCAAATGGGGTGGTTCAGAACGAGGGATATTCTTGCACCCTGATAGCTTTATGAAAACCCCCAATGGGGGTACACTATTGAATTTACTTGGAAACAGACCGCATGGGGCACCACCGTGCTCTGTAATACGGCCCAAACGAGGGCTCATAATATCGGGATAGCCTATCCTATTACCCACAGCGATATACCTCGAACAAGGGTACTCGAGACACAAAACAGAGTCTTATTAGGGTGCAACAGTTCGCCCAATTATAGGTTGATACACTTTTTGGCAATATTCAGAATGATATGCTATTTTACCGTGTGTTCTCGCTTGTACACCCCGAATCGGGATAGGCCTGTTAGTATTTAAACCAAATTAGGATTTGATTTCGATGATAAGAAAGTTTGTGCTAATCCTACTCAGTTGTTTCAGTATTTTTGATTCGTTTTCTTTTTGTACAAATTAATTATCCAGGGCCCAAATTTCCATAAGCTGTGAATAACAGATGTCCGCTTACTATAGAAAATGCAATGATGCTTAGCGAAATCGGGTTACCAGCCAAAATGTCATGTAATGTACAATGCTGAGGGGTCATGACTGGTTCCCATCAACTCTTGAAATGCAACATTTGTTTTAGTAACATTTTTTTTTGCTTAGCGGTTATATGAAATTGGCCAAAAGTGCTTTCCTTTTTGGAGGATAAATATTGTTAAATAGTATTCTTTGTCCAGTAAAACTTGTTATTGACTTTTTTTTCTCTGTGAACACTCTATCTATCTGTTGTGTCAATCAATCTTTTGTGACAAATTGTCATGTAATGACGATCAAGAGGAGGACTGTTGTTTTAAGACACTATAGTTATGCTATGTATATTAGGACAGTTAGTTTTTAAGACAGTTGACATCTTTATGACAGTCATCCTATGACAGTCACGTTACATGAGTTATATTATGACAGTCAAAACTCATACAATGACAATGACAGTCATTATTTTATAACCGATATACCAGTCGTGATGGTGCAAAAGTGATATTTTGAGCTTTTTTATGACAGTGATAATCCACTGTCATAAAACAACTCAAAATATCACTTCGAAACATGTGTACGGTTTCAAAATGAAAGATTAATCTTTCATTTTGAAACCTGATAGATGTTTCGAAAAAAAATTCAGGTTCAGAAAGACCGTTTAGTTAAAAAAAACAGCTGCATCATCTTTGGCATTGTAGGTTTGTGTTTCACTGTCTTGGTCGACATCTAACGGCCAGGTTGAAAACAGTATTTTCCCAGTGGTATACATGTACAGGGATTTCTGCATCCGTTCTCAGGTTGTTACATGTTTAAACGGAAGGCGCATTATGGGTTAATGACCTGCTTTTAGAATTCAAGAAAGAAAAAAAACATGAACACAGAGGTCACCTGTGGCGAAGGGTGTATTTTGTTTGTGGAATGTTTATGAGATGTTTCTCCAAGTATTAAAAATACAAAGTGTAACGATTGCCCACTAAGCACATCAACATTTGGATTACCAGAATAAGGTTATCAGCCAAAACGCTACCATCCGTGCCTGGTATCCTGCTCACTTTTGCTGAGCAGAAAATGTTCTGCTTAAGCAGCTCTATGTTAATTGAACCCAGCTCGTCACCTTCAAGCCTTATTTCTTGGATGGCCGGATTGCTATATCATCGACTCCCTTGTTTGGGGTAGTTTCTCATTCAGCGCCTTAAGTTGACGACCCCCTTCTGTCGAAATTCTGTATGACTGATCACAAAGCCCCTCGTTGAGGGAGGTGTGATTCATTGTGGGGGGGGGGGGTGGGGGGGGGGGTGGGGGGGGGTGGGGGGGGGGGTATGAAGCTAGTTCTGGGCTGGCTTTGACTTTGAGATGTTGATAAAGTGCGTACTGTGTGTGCATACAGTCGCATGGGTGTACAGGTACACTGTATAAATTGGCTGTAGCTTCGGTACATGTTCCCATGCTGGCTGGACGCTCTTTTTGAAGACGCCCTCTTTAATAGTCTTTGGCGGGGGTTCTCCTTTTCAAAATGGCCGGCGGAGTCGGGTCCGAAAGTGTGGTTTGCGGTCTGTGAGATCACGTACATGTACTTCTTGAACGCCGATGATGTTATTTCCTAAACTCCTTGCTATCTAGAGCCCGGTTTGGGTCATTCTTGCCAGCACGGGTCTCTCACCCCCGGGTCAATCACAGTAATTTGTGTTAAACACTTTGAAAAATGTTGTCAATATTTGATTTCTTCCAAAAGAGAGAAATTCTTGAGCTGATTCACAAAGCAGACTTTGAGTTTTGTTCGAAATATCTGATCGGTTTTATATTTAGCGCGAAGGGAAATAAATCAATATATTTTTGGCGAATTAAACAAAATGATTCATATTTCTGATGACTGTAATGTAAATCTTGCACATGGATGCCATGAATTTTGACTATAGTTGTGGCCATTGAATTAAAATTGCATTTTTTATTGCTTACTATTGTTATAACACTGTGCTGTTTGTTCACGAATTTGATTGATTAGGCCTATTATTTGTGTTTAATTCCTTGAAGTTTGTAATTGACCATTTTGTTTTGTTCTGATTTTTTTTTCTACGGTTTGAGCAGATTCATTACAGTATTCTGTTTGGTTAGAGACACAGTGATCAGACGGCATTAGTATTTAATAAATAAATAAAAAAACTTGTTAGGTAATCGTTAAGATACACGACCTTGTTTTGTTTTGAAGAGTGCATTCTTTCAACCCCACTACCGTGATAATTGCTGGTGATAATAATGCATCAACTGAAGATGTCATCTTTGCATCTGACGATGTAGTTATGTAGTTATGGTCTCAATCATGTGTACGTCCGTACATGCTTTTATTTTGATGTGACAGAAACTGCATAATTTGTGACGATTCACTCGCCACATAGCCGTTTTTCGAGATTTTTTTTTCACATAAAATTAAACTGATAAAAGGTAAACTTTTAAGATTAACAAAATCCATTATGGTTTATCGATGGTAAACCAATTATGCATCATACATTTAAAGAAAGCATGATGGGGATATAGGCCACCAAAGAACTTCTCGTAATGACGACAGGACTGCACAATACAACCGGACAACCTCGACATATTATTGTTGGCGGCAAAAGTTAACCGCTTCAAGGAGACTAGTCAGGTATAAAAACTACCATAATAAAAACCAGTCGCCCGCGACGGTGATATGTAGGCAGTTTGTTGCCCTTTATCGTAATATCTGTAAAGTGTAGTCATAACAAAAAAATAATAATAAACCTAAATTATCTTTGCATCCGGAGGTTAATATAGGTTTTCCCGGCCAATTTCATCAGAAATCCATTCATTTTAACTCCCGGCTCATTCAATTTAGTTTGAAAACGAATGCTCCGTTGAATCAGCATTCAACAGTCAAAAAGAGTAATTCAATTTCACTAGTTTAGCATTCACTTGTCAAATCAGATCACTCAATTTCACCAGGCCGTAAGAATCATTCAATTTCGCAAAAGCCATAAGCAAGACCTGGTCAATCATTCAATTTCATTTATGAGCAAACATTTTCCAAAAGTTTGCATTCAAATTCAAATTCTACGTTATGTATGCTTTCTTGATCGTATAGCTGCCTTTCAAAGGCAGATACTTTAAATGAAACTTATTTGGCATTATCTCCAAGTAAATGCCCAAACAATGTTGGCTAAAAAGATGGCTGCCCGAGGTTGGTTCAGAGCAGTGAATAATGTAGATTTATAGGGCGAGACGGGTTGAAACATTCAAGAATAACATTAATTTATTTTTAAATTGTATAACGACCCCTTATTGTAAGATTTTAATTTCCTTTAAAACATTTGTTAAAGTCTAATTTGAAATTGTCCTGACATTAACAGAAAAACAGAGACAACATAACCAGGGCAAACAAAACATATCAAGGCTAAAGCAAAATAATTAGTTTTGCATTTCAAAGTTATCGGGTGTAGACTTAAACTAAAGGAAGGGTAACAACGCAAAAGGAACAACGATTTCAATTAAGAAAAAAACACATGATGTAAATAATGGTGTAAAATGCATGGAAACTCCTCTTACAAAGGACAACTTATGTGCCAGTAAAGGAGCTATAATTCCCATTTCACTCATAAAGCCCAAACTCATCTTTAATTTGAATGCAAAGCAGTTGAAATTCGTTGCACATAAATGAAAAAGAAAACGCAAACTAGCAGAAAAATCATGTTCGCTTCGGTGAGTCTTAATTTGAATGCATCAATTGCAAATTGGTAGTTAAACTTTTACTTAAGAATGGTCAAAGTGTAGTCTTGAATGCCCTTAAATGAAATTGAATGCATTAAGAGCTAAAAAGAAACCCTAGTTCGAGGGGATTAGGAGAAAATGCATGAAATTGAATGCATGTTAATGAAATTGAATGATTTTTTGCTGAAATTGGCCGGGAAAACCTATATTAGTTTAGCATTCTTTACATATTTACAAACCGCCATCGGTGCTGTATTATTTTTGTTTCATCTTCAACCCCAGGTTTTAAAAATGTAGGCTATTGGTTTTGGGGATAAACTTTTCATTCCATTCTTCTGGCTTTTTATATACAAATATTTAAAAAAAACAGTGACCTGGGGTATCCTGTGAAATTTTCATCACAGTCTGTCCTTTTTTGATTGACGAATTTTGTTTGATTGGATGTTTGTATAAAGAGCTTTTTTATCAGGCATCCACTCTGAAAGCTATCGGGCCCCATCAGGGGGCCTGACCCCTGGGGCCTGACCCCGTTTAGGGTCAGGCTGACCCGGGAGCTGTGTTATACAAATTGATTTGGACTCGGACTTTTGCGTCGGTTTGACAGAGTTTCGGGTCCATTTGGACGCAGATGCCGAGTCTGGTCAAACTCTACTACTGCTCAATATGAGACTTGCGCAACATTAAGGACACTTGCACAAGATAACAGTAGATGACAAAGCACAGAAACAAAGTTGAAACTCAGTACATGGCAGTATATTTGAGTGATAGCTTCACACACTAAAGTATCATCGAAACTTCGTTTTGTTACCAGAAAAAAAGGGTATTATCTTAGTCTCGAAAATACCGACATGGTTTTACTTTTGTCGAATTGGGTTTCATATGGGGTTACATTAACTATTGGAGGATGACAGTGTGAAAACCACGGCGTTGTAAACCAATAGAGATAGACTAGAACAGGGTGCCAGCAGTAGCAAAAGCTACAATGCCAACAATAGAGGGCGCTCGACACATGCGCCGAACCACCACTAGATTTCGTGGTTAATATATACATGTATAATCATACCCATGCCGCCTCACCAAACCTCAACACACTTTATAATGTGCAAACCTGTAATGTAGCTTTCGTTAGACCTGAAAACAAAACAAAAAACAAGTTGATGTTTTATAAGTTAGGCCCCCTATTGCAAATTCTGTATGATCATTCTCAATAATTTCAATGACAGGATTGGCGACTGTCCAAAAGACAAAGTTGATTACCGGAAAGTTGACTGACAAAGTAAGTTTGCACGACTGCATACGATGCAGATGTGTTGGCAAAATGGAGGGCGCCCTCTGAAGTAGAAAGATCGACGTGACAAAATGACCGTAGAGGTCTCTCGGCACCAAACGAGACTACTCATTTGATAACCTTTTCATAGGTTCGCAATGGAAACCGGAGCAAATAAAAGAATCATCCCAAACCAACCATGTTCCATGCAGTTATTGGCGCCTCTTTTTATTTCTTGAGTCGTAATGCGTTTTCCGTGAAGCAGCCAGCCAGACGTGTCGTAGACCTTTATCAATGAAAAAGGAATGCCAACGTTCATTTTCGTATTTAGCGAAAAAGGGACTTGACTAGTTTCCCTTCCAACCTCGGTTTGGGTTCATTGATTCGTATGGAAGACAGTCAACACTGGTTGCACCGCAATAGAGCCCAGGTCCCAATTTCCTAGAGCTGCTTTATAAGCACAGCAAATAGCTGAGCACAACAGAATTATGCTTACCAGAATAAGGTTACCAGCCAAAATACCATGCCTCATGTACCATTTATGACTGGTATCCTGCTCATCGGTGCTTAGCAGAACGACATTTTCTGCTTAAGCAGCTCTATGAAATTGGTGACTCAAAGCAAGCTGTCATCTCTGATGATGATCCGGACTTGGCGTGTGTAGCCCGACAGTTGGCAAGGGGGCATGAAGAACTTTAAATGGGCGGAGCGAAAAGTCTCGCTTGGCACTCCACTGACGACTGACAACCTCATTCACGAGGTTCGGAAGAAAGAATCCCTGATCTTCGGTCGACACCTGTCGGTGCCAATTAAAAGGCTCGTTAACTGGTCGTGAAAGTTCAATGCAACGTATCACGACCTATTAGTGAAACAAGAACACCTTGTCTTTTAGTATTTACTTCTCCCTCGACACAGAGCCAAGCTTTTTAAACTTACACAAAATTAAGCCTTTTGAATAGGTTGATTGCGTTCCCGTCCTATAAGTTTTTCTTTGCTCGTCCTTTTACATTACACCGTGGAGCTTTATGATTATCGAAAAAATATTCCAAAAACCTTGACCGGCAGCACCCCCTCCCCCTTTAGAATATGTTCGGGTAAGGTTTTAAGTTGATTATATCTTTCACAAAATAACCTTCAATATTAATCTGTACAATTGTAAATGCTTTCTTTCGGAAACAAATTTTGAGTCTCTTTCAAATTAAATCGGTCAATTAGTTTAACAAAAAAATACTTATATACTCAAATACATTAGACTGTAATAACGCACTGGCATTGAAAATCCTGGATTTATTTTAGGCCTATACGCTTTGCACGGCTTGTAGCATAGACTGGTCCCCTGACAAGTGATACCTGGTAGCCCAACGCGTTAACTCAAGGAATACCGCAGCGCCATTTTCGTGTGCAGTTTTAAAGAATGTAACAAGTGACACGTGAGTGTCTGCGCTAAAGAAAATACCTCACAAATTAAGGTACGTACTTCTTTTTAAAGGTTTTCATCATCGCTAAAATGTAGTACACTAGTTTCTTCCGCTAGCTTGCTAGCTAAAATTCACTGTAAATGCCTTGCGTTCAAGTTCTGTAGGGAAACGCAAAAACAAACGAACTGACTGCAGTTTGTTGTTAGTAAGTAAAGTAGCATAGCGACCTCCAGCGTTGTAAAGGGGCCAGTCCCGTGTGTTTACTACCGTCGGCGGCGGGCTAGTTTGTTGTTGTCTGAACAACACGTTGTGGTAGACAACATTAATTAAGTGATTTCCTACAAATTTATAAATTCGGCAGGAACAAAACGAAAGAATATGAACGCAGAATAGAATACGTTTTCTCAAATACAAACAAGTTTTATTTTTTTAAGTATAATTTTCAAAAGTACTTTGTGCCAAAACCCTTGCAGTGTCAGGTCTGGAAGCTTACTTTGCTCGATGAAGTAAGTGTCAAACTTGATTTGATATCTAGTTGTTCAAGTGTGCCGTAACCTCACCCCCCCCCCTTGACAATGTATGGGCTATTGTTCTCTCTTTGCATTGTAGAGTGGTCCCCTGTCTGTATCCTCTGGGATTAAACCAGTCTTTGGTAACCAGTATTATTGGACCAGTTGACCCTGCACACTAGTGACTCCATAAGACAACTCGTAAAAAGTGTTTGTCGCAGCGCATGCTATCATGTGATTAGCGCATGCTCTCACGTGATTATAACTGCTCACGCAGTATTGCTGGCTCTACGACAAATGGGGGCCGTAGTCTCGTGGAGCAGCAGTCTCGCGAGAGTACAGTTGCGAGAGAGCCATTACGCTGTCGCCTTGACAAACATTTAACAACTTGTCCGCAAGACTCGTGACTGGAAATGTGTCACAGTAATTGTTAAGATAGCTTCATCATGCGAAGCCATTTGGGCGTACTTTCCTGTGATATAACGCCCCCCCCCCACGTTTTGGATTGGAAGAATGGTCCGCAGCATTCTCCCCTCCCCAAAAATTCCCACCAGCAGTGAAATAATAAATATAAATATAAAAACACAACATGAGCTGCTTGTTTTTTTCGAGGTCCACAATACTTCCAATGTCCAACCTCTTTAGAGCCAATGCATTTGAGCCCTCGTAGTTAACACAATTTTGCATGTGTTGTATTTACATGCAATTCTAATGTTGCACCCCCTGTCAAAAGTTTAAAGGGACTGTGTTGTCATGATTAAAGCAGGCCTGTGGCTGTACATGTTGCACAAAGTTACTGCGCACGCGCGCTCTCCATAGGTGTGCTTCGGAGGGAGGGCGTGCGCGTGCAGTAACCGGGTGAGAGTTCATAATTCCACAGGCCTGCCTGCCTGCTTCGATCATGACGACAAAGCCCCGCCAAGAAGCTATCTTCAAATTTACAAATCAACAAACTAGTTTAGTACTAGAGTGCTGTGTTACTCCATCCAACAGGTCAGAGGTATGTCTCCCTTAGCCTAAACTTCTAAAATCATTGAGGCACATAAATAATGATAGATACCGGCCTTTCAAACCATTTTATGCAAAGTTCTTACCAGGGCTCGCGGGCCATGGACCAAGTTTTTGCTATAGTTTGACACAAAATGACTTATCTTCAATCCTTGTTTGAGGGCGTGTGCGGCACTCTTAGGACAAAAAGCAACCTCATTCCCAGGAGTGATCGATCTCGCCGCGCCTTTTTTCCCCCAGCACTCACTGCTCGCTCGTAACCCCTGGTGCTGGGTTATTAATATGTGCCAGCATGTGGCACACTCTAATTAGGCCTGTGGCCGATCCACTCTACGTGCGCTCAAGTATGGTAGCCCCAAAAATAGGCATGAGGTCAAAGAATAAGTGGTCCCCTGTCATTGTTCTTTGACTTTGTGACATGTCTAACATGTCACATTGTTCTTTGATTTTGTGACATCATGTCACATTGTTCTCTGATTTTGTGACATGTCTAACTGTTTGCAGTTTAGGGTGAAAGCGTAAAATCCGGATTCATTTTCTGTTGGAGTCACGTCAAAATGCTCGCATTTTGGCACACGAGCCTACCAAAAGCACCATACGAGTGCTTGAAAGTTTTTAACAAGTGTGCATGCAAAGCAGTCATTTTTGTTTGCCCCCAGCACATCATGATCCCTACCAGGGGTTAGTGGTGAGAGGTATCAATATTGTGTGGTGCCCATGGTAGCGAGGCTGGAGAAAAAGATAATTCACGATCCTTCTAGGGCCTACATGGTCCTTTGAAACATACACGAGCACCTGGCGATATGGCTCGCCCAATGGAACCATTGGGTTTGTAATCTTTTTGCCTGACAGACTAAAGACAGGGGACCAGTCTAGAGTCTACATCATCTCCCTGATAACTTGAGCACAGGAACTTTGAAGTGCACAGTTAGCAAGCACGTGAAATGAACCAATGTACTTGCAGTTGTCTGGACCCAGAGCCTCATCTTAAGATTATAAATGGCGGCCATTGCATTGCATAGTACAGGGACACACAGACACATACTTGATTTTTGGTCGAGTAACAAGTATGTGACTTTGGGTATGAATATGTGTACGACTAATGTTTCAATCGATTATTGAGTACGGACTTTGAGTACGAGTATTTTGCATGCAGAGTACCGGTACCTTAAAAATGGCACTGGAGTAGTACTCGGGTGGTACTCAAGTATGAGTACGGAGTACAAGTTCTACAACACTCATATAACTGGAAATAAAAATATATATAGGGAATGATCATGTGCATAATACAGATTAGCGCAGACCCTAGCCAGACCCTATATAGGCGACCATTGCATTGGGTAGTGTGAGTAGTACAGCGTCACACTGACCAAAATCAATGTTTGGTCGAGATCAAGTATCTGATTTTGAGTACGAGTATGAGTACTAGTAATTTTTAAGTCAAGTTTTAAGTACTGACTGTGAGTTTGAGTGCTAGTAATTTTTTAAGTCAAGTTTTAGGTACTGACTGTGAGTTTGAGTGCTAGTTATTTTTAAGTCAAGTATTAAGTACTGACTGTGAGTATAAGAACTAGTCATTTTTAAGTCAAGTATTAAGTACTGACTGTGAGTATGAGTACTAGTCATTCTTAAGTCAAGTATTAAGTACTGACTGTGAGTATAAGAACTAGTTATTTTTAAGTCAAGTATTAAGTACTGACTGTGAGTATGAGTACTAGTCATTTTAAGTCAAGTATTAAGTACTGACTGTGAGTATGAGTACTAGTCATTTTAAGTCAATTATTAAGTACTGACTGTGAGTATGAGTACTAGTCATTCTTAAGTCAAGTATTAAGTACTGACTGTGAGTATGAGTACTAGTCATTCTTAAGTCAAGTATTAGGTACTGACTGTGAGTATAAGAACTAGTTATTTTTAAGTCAAGTATTAAGTACTGACTGTGAGTATGAGTACTAGTCATTTTAAAGCAAGTATTAAGTACTGACTGTGAGTATGAGTACTAGTCATTTTAAGTCAAGTATTAAGTACTGACTGTGAGTATGAGTACTAGTCATTCTTAAGTCAAGTATTAAGTACTGACTGTGAGTATGAGTACTAGTCATTCTTAAGTCAAGTATTAAGTACTGACTGTGAGTATAAGAACTAGTTATTTTTAAGTCAAGTATTAAGTACTGACTGTGAGTATGAGTACTAGTCATTTTAAGTCAAGTATTAAGTACTGACTGTGAGTATGAGTACTAGCCATTTTAAGTCAAGTATTTAGTACTGACTGTGAGTATGAGTACTAGTCATTCTTAAGTCAAGTATTAAGTACTGACTGTGAGTATGAGTACTAGTCATTCTTAAGTCAAGTATTAAGTACTGACTGCGAGTATGAGTACTAGTCATTCTTAAGTAAAGTATTAACTACTGACTGCGAGTATGAGTACTAGTCATTTTTAAGTCAAGTATTAAGTACTGACTGTGAGTATGAGTACTAGTCATTCTTAAGTCAAGTATTAAGTACTGACTGTGAGTATGAGTACTAGTCATTTTAAGTCAATTATTAAGTACTGACTGTGAGTATGAGTACTAGTCATTCTTAAGTCAAGTATTAAGTACTGACTGTGAGTATGAGTACTAGTCATTCTTAAGTCAAGTATTAGGTACTGACTGTGAGTATAAGAACTAGTTATTTTTAAGTCAAGTATTAAGTACTGACTGTGAGTATGAGTACTAGTCATTTTAAAGCAAGTATTAAGTACTGACTGTGAGTATGAGTACTAGTCATTTTAAGTCAAGTATTAAGTACTGACTGTGAGTATGAGTACTAGTCATTCTTAAGTCAAGTATTAAGTACTGACTGTGAGTATGAGTACTAGTCATTCTTAAGTCAAGTATTAAGTACTGACTGTGAGTATAAGAACTAGTTATTTTTAAGTCAAGTATTAAGTACTGACTGTGAGTATGAGTACTAGTCATTTTAAGTCAAGTATTAAGTACTGACTGTGAGTATGAGTTCTAGTCATTTTAAGTCAAGTATTTAGTACTGACTGTGAGTATGAGTACTAGTTATTTTTAAGTCAAGTATTAAGTACCGACTGTGAGTATGAGTACTAGTAATTCTTAAGTCAAGTATTAATACTGACTGCGAGTATGAGTACTAGTCATTCTTAAGTCAAGTATTAAGTACTGACTGCGAGTATGAGTACTAGTCATTTTTAAGTCAAGTATTAAGTACTGACTGTGAGTATGAGTACTAGTCATTCATAAGTCAAGTATTAAGTACTGACTGCGAGTATGAGTACTAGTCATTCTTAAGTCAAGTATTAAGTACTGACTGCGAGTATGAGTACTAGTCATTCTTAAGTCAAGTATTAAGTACTGACTGTGAGTATGAGTACTAGTCATTCTTAAGTCAAGTATTAAGTACTGACTGTGAGTATGAGTACTAGTAATTCTTAAGTCAAGTATTAAGTACTGACTTTGAGTATGAGTACTAGTAATTCTTAAGTCAAGAATTAATTACTGACTGTGAGTATGAGTACTAGTCATTCTGAAGTCAAGTATTAAGTACTGACTGTGAGTATGAGTACTAGTACCTTCGAAATGGTACTCGAGTAGTTTTTGGATGGTACTCAACTATGAGCACCAAGTAAAGTGTACTACAACACTCATTGTATCTCACATTATCCAAAATGTAACTAGAATAATCATGTATATACAAATTGACAAATAATTTTCAGGCCAGTCAGTACTGGTTTGCAAAAAGTAAGCTTTACGATATTAAAAAAGTTCATCAATCAATTTTTAATCATTCCTAAAATTTGATGGAAACAATGTTGACAAACATGGTGACACATCTTTCAGCGAAAGCTGTCACACAAAGCGAGAGTTTCCGCAGTTAAAAAAAAAGGGTGTTGTGACTGTTTCCACTAGCAACAATTCATTACGCAGCGTTTGTTTGGCACCACTTCCGGAATCCAAAGGGCTACTCTGCAAACTGTGTTTGCTCAAATCAAACAAGCCAATAACTAATGCCTAATATGCGTGCAAGGAAAGTACATTCCAACGAAATAATAGTTGCCGGTCATGGATTCCGGGGGCCCTTTGATCATGGATTCCGGGGGCCCTTGACCATGGATTCCGGGGGCCCTTGACCATGGATTCCGGGAGCCCTTTGATCATTGATTCCATTTATGTGTAAATGCAGGCCTACTGGATGATTGTCAGCAAAAATCGTTTCTCGGATTCAATTTTCTGTCATTTTATTGATTTCTAACCAACGGGGGTATTTCAGACGAAATGATTTTTTATAGCTGCGGAAGTCTCTCATTGTGTTGAATTTTACTGAAGAATATGTCACCAAATTTGTCATCATAAGAAAA